>APFE030794673.1:119147-145494 GCA_000404065.3 Pinus taeda | reverse complement strand
AAACTTTGCTTTGTCTGTTACTGATGATGATCCCAGAACTGTGAAGGAAGCAGTGGATTCAGAGGAGGGAAAACTCTGGAAAGAGGCCATGGTTGATGAAATGGCATCTTTGCACAAAAATGAGGCTTGGGATCTGGTGGAGTTGCCGGCTGGAAGGAAACCCATTGGCAGCAAATGGGTGTTCAAGAAGAAGACAAATGCAGAAGGGAAGGTGGAGAAATACAAAGCTCGGTTGTAGCAAAAGGTTATTCCCAGGTGCCGGGAATTGATTTTGGTGATATTTTTTCTCCTGTTGCCAAGGTAACTTCTATTAGATTACTTTTATCTGTTGTTGTTGCTTTTGATTTTGAGGTAGAACAGATGGATTTGAAGACAACATTTCTTCATGGGGATTTGGAAGAGGAAATCTACATGAAGCAACCTGCAGGCTTTGCGGTGAAGGGTAAGAAAGAACTAGTATGCAAGTTAAAGAAGTCTCTGTATGGGTTAAAACAGTCACCAAGGATGTGGTATCAGAAATTTGATACATTTATATGGGGACTTGGCTTCACCAGAAGCAAAGCAGATCAGTGTGTGTATTTTAAATTAATTGGTGACCATGTTATTTATCTGGTCTTGTATGTGGATGATATGTTGTTGGTTGGAAATGACAAAGAAATTATCCAGGATTTGAAGACCCAATTGTCCTCCAAATTCAACATGAAAGATTTGGGTGCTGCAAACTATATTTTGGGCATGGAAATTAAAAGAGATCAGGCAAAGAGGAAGCTCTGGTTAAACTAGAGGAAGTATGTCGAGACAATATTGTAGAGGTTTAATATGCAGGATAGTAAACTCGTGAAGGTTCTTATTCCTATAGGTGTAAAGTTGTTGAATTGAGGCTTTTGTGATCCATATCAAGTTTATGAGAGATTTTTCGGCATAAATCACATGAAATTTCATTTGTCGACGCGTTTTGAATCAACCAGTGTGGTTCATCGTCAGGACAAGTTGAAGAATCAGATCTAGCTTTGCATGTTAAATAGTCAGAGCAGAGCTTCCGACGGCTATAATTCTTGACCAAGTAAAGGTTATATTGACTAACAGCTAAATTTGACTGAGAAACTGTTAGTCAGACTAGACTAGGGGCATAAACTTTATTTAATTAAATAAGTTAATTTAATTTGATTATTAAATTGATAGTTAGTTATATTCTTATTAAATTAAAAGTTAAAGGGACATATGAATATAGAAGTTTTAACTATTTTATAAACTTTTAATTATAAATATATATTAAAATAAATTAACTTTAAATTAATAGTTAGTTATAAAGTTATTAATAATATAAATATATAATATTAATGATTTAAGGGTTAGAAATAATATTTTAAATAATTTAAATTTAATAAATTGTTTATTTAAGTGTTAAATTAGCATATTATCATAGATTGATTTCAAGATTATTTTTCTTTTATTAATTAAGTTAAAATTATTAGTATATAAACAATATCATAAAGAAAATGTTATTAAAATACCTCAAACTATATCAGCCACTCCTCAAGGACAAAGGCTACAAGATACGGGAAAACAAGGGGAAATTTACTAAAAAGAAAACAAGAACAAGCTATAACCTAGGGTGGGGGAGAGGGGAAGAAAATGACTAGGAAGGGAGGGCAAGGATCTAGCAACTACTAATCTTCCAGCCATCCTCTCTATTGAGATTTCTCGGCCTTTTTTCAATGTCAAGGGCTTCCCTAAATTTCCGGTGATGGAAGTGTGAAACTCTAGCAATAACACTAGCCTCCTTGATACACACATGATGATTGGTTTTGTCCACATGCTCTGCTAAAGTGGAAGACTTGGTTCTCCTATGCGTAAGGTTAGTTGCATGTTCACTAATCCTTTGATTAATGGAGTGACCAGTCTCACCAATATAGGGGGTCCCACAGGAACAAGGAATAATATATACCCCTTTCATGTCCTTAGGGTCGATAGGATCCTTCACAGATCTTACATCGAAAAATATCTCATAAAGGTGTAAAGTTATCTACTGAACAGTGTCCCAAGACACAAGAAGAGGAAGAGGATATGTCCTGTGTTCCATATGCAAGTGCAGTCGATAGCCTGATGTATGTGATGGTCTGTACTAGAGTAGATGTTGCACAAACAGTGGGAGTATTGAGCAGGTTTATGTCAAAACCAGGGAAGGAGCACTGGACAGCAGCGAAGCAGGCTTTCAAATATTTGCATGGCACTAGTGATTATGGTTTGTGCAACCAAGGAAGACCAGGATTGGACAGAATGTTGGATATTCATGGCTTTGTTGATGCAGACTGGGCTAGAGATCTGGATCAAAGAAGATCTACAAGTGGGTATGTGTTTAACCAATTTGGAGGTGCAGTCAGTTGGATGAGTAAGAAACAATCTGTAGTAGCATTATCAACTATAGAGGCAGAATACATGGCAGTCACTCATGCAAGCATGGAAGTAGCTTGGTTGCAAAGATTGTGTTCAAGTATGGGGTTAGTATAGGGAGTTATAAGGATAGACTGTGACAGCCAAAGTGCAATTTTCTTGGTAAAGAACCCTGCATATCATTCAAAGAGAAAGAACATTGATGTTCAGTATCACTTTTTGATGGTTATGATAGAAGACAAAAAGGTGTTGCAAGTAAAGGTGGACACTTTAGACTGTGAAAGCCAAAGTTCAATTTTCTTGGTAAAGAACCCTGCATATCATTCAAAGGCAAAGCACATTGATGTTCAATATCACTATTTTAGGGTTATGATAGAAGACAAAAATGTGTTGCTGGTAAAGGTGGACATTTTGAAGAATACTGCAGATGCATTAACAAAATCTGTGAGCTCATAGAAGTTCTCTTGGTGTAGAGAAACAATGGGTGTTGCAGTGTTGGATAAATGACTAAGCTCTCTTGTGGCCCCCTCTGGAAAGAAAACAACAAGTGGGGGAATGTTGGGTTGTGTTATATTCTTTCCATGACTAGCCCACGTAGCTAACTGGGGGGTTAGGAGGGGGGCGAAGCCCCCCCTTTGTTGCACCGATTACGTAGAGCGGGGAGTCACAAGGGGTTTGAGGGGTGTAGGTAACCCCACTCTATGGGGTCCAGAGCAACACCATGTAAAATTTTGATTTTGGATGTTATGTTAGGTTGGCCAGAACTACCTATGGTTTTGTGCATGATTTTCACACATGGTTTTGGATGCGATGGTTTTCGGTCCATGGTTTTGGATGCAATGGTTTTTAGTCCATGGTATTCGATGCTTCGACATGTATAAATATGTATTATAACATTGAAAGGAACCTAATGAAAATTTAAGCTAGTAGTCTCGATTTTGGGATCCAGGGGAAAATCTCTATGTATATGTGTTTTATGTGTTATGCTCTCGCATTGTTTATTTTTTGTGTTTTAGAATTCATATGCAGGTAATTTTTTTATGGGGTTAAAATCCACATATATATGTATTGTAACATTGAAAGGAACATAATGAAAAATCAATCTAGAAATCCTGGTTTTGGGATCTTGGAGAAAATATTTGTGTGTAATTTTTTTTGCCTTCAACCATATCCCTCATAAAGTGATATTAAACATCTATTATCTTTGTATTTGAATTATAAGCAAGCTTCTTTGCTAAGAAAATTTCACTTTGGTTGTCATAGTCTATCCTTATAGCTCATTGTACTAACCCCATAATTTAACACAATCTCTATAACCAAATTGCATCCTTGCTTGCATGAGTGGTTTCCATGTATTTTTCCTCTCTAGTTTAAAGTGCCACTACAGACTATCCCTTGCTCATCCAACTAACTACTCCTCCAAGTAGGTTAAACATATACCCACTTGTAGATCTTCTTTGATCTAGATCTCCAGCCCAATATGGATCAACAAATCCATGAGTGTCCAAAACTCTATCCAGTCTTGATCTTCCTTGGTAGCATAAGCCATGATCACTACTGCCACACAAATACTTGAAAACCTGCTTCACTACTATCCAATATTCTTTCCCTATTTTTGACATAAACCTGCTCAATACTCCAACTAAATGTGCAATGTTTGGTCTAATACAAGACATTACATACATCAATCTACCAACTTCACTTGCATATGGAACTCTGGACATGTCCTCTTCATCTTCTTGTGTCTTGGCACACTGTTTAGCAGATAACTTTACACCTATAGGAATAGGAACCTTCACAAGTTTACTATCCTACATATTAAACCTCTGCAATATTTTCTCGAAATATTTCCTATGGTTTAACCAGAGCTTCCTCTTTTCCCGATCTCATCTAATTTCCATACCTAAAATATAGTTTGCAACACCAAGATCCTTCATATTGAATTTACAGGAAAATTGGGTCTTCAAATCCTGGATAATTTCTTTGACATTTCCAATCAACAACATATCATCCACATACAAGAACAAATAAATAACATGGTCACCAATTAATTTAAATTACATAGAGTGATCCACTTTGATCCTTGTGAAGCTAAGTCCCCGTATATATGTATCAAATTTCCTATATCACATCCTTTGTCACTGTTTTAACCCATACAAAGAATTTTTTAACTTGCATACAAGTTATTCATTACCCTTCACTATAAAGCCTTCAGGTTGCTTCATATATACCCCTTCTTCTAGATCCTTGTGAAGAAATGTTGTCTTCACATCCATCTATTCTACCTTCGAAATCAAATGCAACAACAACAGATAAAAGTAATATAATAGAAGCTAACTTGGAAACAAGAGAAAAGATATCATCAAAATCAATTTCTTGCACATGGGAATAAACTTTTTCTACCAACGGAGCTATGTATTTCTCCATGTTTCCTTCTGCATTCATCTTTTTCTTAAACACCCATTTGCTTCCAATGGGTTTGCTTCCAGCCTGCAACTCCACCAGATACCAAGCCTCATTTTTTTCCAGAGATGCCATTTCATCAACCATGGCCTCTTTCTAAAGTTTTCCATCCTCTGAATCTACTACCTCCCTGGCAATTCTTGGATCATCATCAATAATAGATAAAGAAAAATTTTGGCAACAAGAAGATGGACTATACCTTTTTAGTTGCCTTCTCTCTCGAACTAATTTTCTCAAAATTGGAGTTTGCGACTCCTCTTCTTCTTATTCCTATTCTACTATAGAGTTTTATTCTTCCTCCTTTAGCTCAAACTCTATCTTCTTAGGTTCCTTTGGTAGGAATTCATGGTTAATAATGTCCTTAACCACTCTAAACACCACATCTTGACTATACACAACCTTTTTCTTTTATGGATTCCAAATCTTATAACCTTTTAAACCATCCTTATACCCAATAAAGATATACCTTGCATATTTACCATCCAACTTGTTTCTTACTGTTACAACCAAATACCCTTAGATGTGAAAGAGAGAATTTCTTACTAGTCCATACCTCATGTGGAGTCTTTTCCTTCAATTTTGATGAAGGTGATCTTTTAAGCAGGTAAAATGTAGTATCCATTGCCTCTACCCAGAATTCTTTCCCTAATCTAGCACCACTGAGCATGCTCCTTGCCTTTTCCATAAACATCATCTTCATTCTTTCTGCAACATCATTTTGCTGAGGTGTGTAGGTGTTAGGGTCCAACCCTAACCCCCTTATTTCTGTAATAGGGTTGAGTCATAATTGTAGTTAGTAAAGAGTCAATAAAGCCCATATTAATAATTGTAAGTGGTTGACCCACATTTAAAGAAAGGGACCATAGCTAGCTGCAAATGGGCCAAGGTATTAGATAGATGGTATTAAGAGAACCATGGTACTGACCCATGGTGTTGCATGTATGAATCCTATATAAAGGATAGAGACTCCCATTGAGGAGTGTCGTGCCTTATTTTGTAATCGAGCCCTACTCTATTAGAGGTTGCCCCCTTAAAGAGGCAAGTGAACATTGCTTTCATCTTTGAATAATAAAATACATGCTATTATTTCTCATTTTGTTCAGTGTTCTGGGTTGTTTTTCTTCGTATATTTGGTATTCTAGCATCTTCTCACAAGTCAAGAGCATAACAAGTGGTATCAAAGCGCTTTCCAGGGTTAGTGATATCTCCATTTTTAGCATAATTTTTCTTTTTGGATAGAGATGTGTTCTGATGTCTTTAAACCACAGGATCTGTCGTTGAGCGCATAAACCTGTATATTTGGGGGAGGCATGCATGTAGGAAATACAAGAGGTGGTCACACTTGTTGGACTCCCTTGTAACCCCCATGGGTACCCGTTCAAGTAGTAGCACATTAGACAAAACCTCGCATGGACTATCTTCCACGTACCCTCTGGGTATATTGGAAGCCCCTTAGGCTCACCTAAAACCTTGCCATAGATAAATCGTCAGCCATCTTACTGCTACAGTACACCGAGAATAGCACTCGAGGAGATTACTCATGCATACAATAGGGTAGTCAAGTAGTAAGGTTAAGGGTATGGTTGATCCTCATTAGTTAGTGCCTTGAAAGATAGGGTTGAGTACTACTATTGGACCCTTATGTATATTGAAATCTGTAGCACCTGACACTCCTTGATACCATAGTTCCCTCGTCCCTCTAAAGATCGCCAATCATCTTCTTTGCCAAATCAGATCTAGCAGGTGGGGTTTTGTTTCCACCACAATAATCAGATCCACCAGTTCAGGGTCTATCGCCACAATACCATTTAGATTTAGCAGCAAGGGTTCGGACGCTGCCATAGTCCAACTCACATTCAGCAGTTGAGGGTTTTGTAGACAGATCTAACCATTTGTGTAGGGTGGCTTATGGCTCCTATACCCTGGGGCAATTCTCCTAGGACATTGGGCAGGATTAACTTTTCTAGAAATTGGCCACTGCAGTATTAATAAGTAGGGAGTAAAACTTCATTCAGAGTAAAAAAGAAAAAAATAAGAGTCTGAGGCCCACCCGAGACACTTATAAGAGACTCATCCCATAAGAATCAGGACGACGAGCTGAGCGTGGTGGTACCATTCACTTGTCAGCTTCAATTTTCAGGTGGTCCCAAATTTTTTCAAAGTGAAGACAAGTGACCCAGATTTGTGTATGGTAGAAACCAGAGCTCAAGCCATGGCCAATCAAAAGATCGAGGCCATTGAAAAAAATTGGATTGGATAATGGATCAGCTAAAGACATTAACAACCACAGTCATAAAGGGCAAGTCGGCATTACAGTCAGAGGCAGATGGTTTTAATGAATACCTTGAAGGAGAATCTAGCCATCATCTTCACTTCCATGGAAATCACCAACATTCCCACCCTTGAACTCCCAAGCTGGACATGTAAAAATTTGATGGATCTAATTTGGCAATATGGGTAGCACAAATGGAACAATATTTCACTCTAAACCACATCGTAGATGATGAAACTAAACTACATGTGGGAGGCCTTTACTTGGACCAAGAAAGATGACAATGGTGGCAGTGGCATCATAAATGCTATCCAAGGAAAATTACTTGGCAGGTGTTCGCAAAATCCATTTGTGACTTTTTTGACCATGAATCTAATTTTTTCTGTCATATTACTAAGCTCAAATAGACAGGCACAATAAATGACTATATTATAACCTTTGAGAAATTGGCCTTCTGCACAGCAGGTCTGGGAGATGAATTCTACTTGGAATGTTTTATAAGTGGTCTCGAAGAAGCCATCCAAGCCCATGTCTGGATGCACCACCCAGCCAGATGGATGGAAGCTTGCACAAAGGCTATCGAAGTGGAACATGCTTTAGCAACCCAGTCGCCTCGTCAAAATTTCATAGCCAAGGGACGCCCCACCTAGGCTCAAGGCACTACTGAAACACTTAAGGTTCAAAAGGTGTACCCCACAGAAATGGATGAAATAACGAAGCAAGGATTGTGTTACTACTATGATGACAAATACTCCCTGGGGCATAAATGCAAGGAACCCAAATTCTTTCAAATTGATGCTAGTGATCATAGTTCATTTGAGGAAGCCCCACCCTATGAGGGACCAGAGGAGGAAGATGAGGAAAGCTAGTAGGACAATGAGCTCCCAGCTACACCAGAAGAACCAATTATCTCACTCCATGCTTTGGCAGGCATTTATTCTCCCCAAACTCTCAAAATCAGAGGTTTTATTAACCATCGTCCGGTAGTAGTACTGATTGATAGTGGAAGCATGCATAAATTTATCCGTCATAGAGTTGTAGAAGTTCTTCATTAATTGTCAGAGCAGTCTCTAATTTCCAGGTCCAGATTGCTAATGGGGGGACAATGAAATATGAAGGCCGTTGTGAAAATATCATACTTCAGATGGGAGATTACCACCTAATGACCCACATGTTTTCCATCAACATGGATGGTTGTGACATTGTCTTGGGAGTTGAATGGCTCTGCACACTAGGCCCCATCACAATGGATTTCTAGGAGTTATATATGAGCTTTAAGCAAAATGACGACACACATACCCTCTGCAGACTCTAGGAAGGTACTCCTTCTATCATCAGCTTGCATTGAATGGAAAAGTTGTTAAAAAGGGGCCATCATGGAGTTATCACCCAATTTAATGCCATCCGGGCCATCAAGCCCACTACTCTTCATATTCATCGTGAGATGCAGCAGGTCTTAAACAGCCACCCGCAGGTCTTTGAAAAACCTCATGAGCTTCCATGCTCTAGAGGGGAACATTCAATCATATCATTGCTTTGGTCCCAGGGGCACAATCACCGAATGTGTGCCCATATAGATACCCTTTTGCCCAAAAGAATGAAATTGAAAAAATCATCAAGTAACTCCTAGAAGCTGGTGTCATTTGTCCTCGCATCAGTCCTTATTCATCACCTGTGGTCATGATGGTCAAGAAAGATGGGGAATGGTGCATGTGCCCAGACTTCAGGGCCCTCAACAAGCTTACGGTCAAAGATAAATTCCCTATCCCTGTTGTTGATGATTTGCTGGATGAACTAAATGGTGCTCAATTCTTTACTAAGCTAGAACTTTGCTCGGGCTATCACCAAATACACATGAAACAAGTAGACATTCCCAAGACGACTTTCCAAACTCATGAAGGTTAATATGAATTCTTGTTCATGCCATTTGGTCTCTGTAATGCCCCATCCACTTTTCAGAGCCTCATCAATAACCTACTCAAACCATATCTCAGAAAATTTTTCCTTGTTTTCTTTGACGACATTCTCATCTACAGCCTCACTTGGGAAAAACATCTTCAGCATGTATACATACTCTTGCAACTGCTTCAGAAGCATAAATTATTTGTCAAATTGTCCAAGTTCTCTTTTGGCATGGAATAAGAAGAGTATTTGGGTCACATTGTGTGGCGTGACAATGTTAGGGTGGATCACAAAAAGATCCAGGCAATGCAAGATTGACCCCAACCAATTACCTTGAAGAGTTTGAGGGGATTCTTGGGTCTCACCAGCTACTATTGAAAATTTGTCCAAAATTATGGTCGCATTACTATACCCCTCACTCACCTTCTCAAGAAAAATTCATTCCTCTGGACAGATGAAGCACAACAAGCATTTATGGCTCTCAAATAGGCCATGTGTTCTACTCCAGTATTGGCACTACCTGACTGCACCAAATCTTTTGTGATTGAATGTGATGCTTCAGGTATGGGTATTGGGGTTGTCTTAATGCAGGAAGGTCGACCCTTGGCCTTCACCAACCAAAAACTAAGTGGGAAACATCTGCGGCAATCTACCCATGAGGAGATAATGGCCATCTTACATGCAGTGGATACCTCCTGACCATACTTATTGGGGCAACATTTCCAAATCTGCAGAGACCATCAAAGCCTCAAATATTTTCTCAAGCAATGGCTATCCTCACCACAGCAAAATAAATGGTTAGCCAAAATGATAATATATGATTATGAGATAATTTACAAGAAAGTGTGCGAAAATGTCATAGCAAATGCTTTATCACGCCAATTTGAGGAGGAAATCACCCTGCTAGCAATCTCTCTTCCCATTCTAGATTGGATTGAAGAAGCCCACAAGGAATGGTTTTCACATCCTTCACTCTCCCAACTCATTAATAACTTGTGAGTAGATCCTAATTCCATAGTGGGCTACTCTTGGAAGGATGAGATTCTTTGCTACAAGGATAGAGTAGTGATATCACCGACATCCACCCTCAAAACACACATTTTGGTAGAGTTGCACTCATCTCCCACTGCAGGCCATGCATGCTTTCAGAAGACTTATGCTCACACTCATCATTCCTTCTTTTGGACAAGCATGAAAACTGACATTATTACATTTTTAGCTGAATGTGACATGTGTCAGCACCACAAAGGAGAAACAGTCAAGTCCCCAGGCACTTTACAACCATTGCCCATCCCTGCCTCAATCTGAATGAATGTTTCTATGGATTTCATTATTGGTCTTCCAAATTCAGGCAACAAGTCAGTCATCATGGTCATTGTGGTAGACTTTCTAGGTATGCTCATTTTTGCCCCCTACCCCACCCAATTACCCGTAATTTGGTGGCTCAATATTTCATGGACCAGATCTTCAAACTACATGGCATTCCCACTTCCATTGTCTCTGATCGTGACCCGCTCTTCATGAGTAACTTTTGGCAGGAACATTTCAAGCTACAAGGCACCCAACTCCAACTGATTACTTCATATCATCTCCAAACTGAGGACAAACTAAAGAAGTCAACAAATGTTTGGAGACCTACCTCAGGTGCTTCACTTCAGAAAAGCAACATCAATGGGTACAGTGGTTACCTCTAGTTGAATGGTGGTATTATACTAACTATCATGCTGCCACCAAAATGACTCCATATGAAGCAGTTTATGGTCAGCTCCTCCCTTCACCTACTTCTTATATCCCTAGATGCTCTAAGGTGCAATCAGTGGATCAACTCCTACAAAGCCATGAAACCATGTTAGCCCATCTCAAAGATAATCTCCATCAAGCTCAGAATCGCATGAAGCAATAGGCAGACCAACATCATTCAAAGCGCACATTTCAAGAACGGTATTAGGTATTCTTGAGGCTGCAACCATACAAGCAAACATCACTCAAAGACAAGGGCCGCCAAAAATTATCTCCAAAATTCTATGGACCTTATCAAAAACTTCAGCACATTGGATAAGTAGCCTACAAGCTAGCCTTGCCACCTAATGCAAAAATCCATCTCATCTTCCATGTATGATGCCTCAAGAAAGTGGTGGGGAACAATTGCAGAATTCAAACCAGTCTACCTGAATTGGATGAAAAAGGTTCAATTTGGCTCCAACCTGAATAGGTCCTTGACACATGAGAACAACATTTGTGCGGCCGCACGATCAAGGAAGTCCTCGTCAAGTGGAAAGACACCTCTCCAAAAGATGCAACCTAGGAACCAACCATTATTATTCAGCGGTTTCCGCAGCTTTAGCCTTGAGGACAAGGCTGTTTTTATGGGGGAGTGCATGTTAGGGTCCAACCCTAACCCCCTTATTTATGTAATAGGGTTGAGTCTTAGTTATAGTTAGTAAAGAGTCAATAAATCCCATATTAATAATTGTAAGTGGTTGACCCGCATTTAAAGAAAGGGACCACAGTTAGTTGCAAACAAGCCATGGTATTAGATAGATGATATTAAGAGAGCCATGGTACTGGCCCATGGCATTGCATGTAAAAATCCTATATAAAGGATAGAGGCTCCCATTGAGGAGTATCATGTCTTAATTTGTAATTGAGCCCTGCTCTATTGGAGGGTGCCCCCTCAAAGAGGCAAGTGAACATTGCTTTCATCTCTGAATAATAAAATACATGCTGTTATTTCTCATTTTGTTCTGAGCTCTAGGTTATGTTTCTTCGTATATTTGGTATTCTGGAATCTTCTCACAGGTTAAGAGCATAACATTATGGAGTAGTCTTTTGTTGTGATATACCACACTTCTTACAGAAATATTCAAATTCCTTCTTACAAAACTCTCCACCATTATCTGTCCTCAAGACCTTAATCTTCTTCTTTGTCCTATTTTCCACCAGAGCCTTAAATTCTTTAAACTTTTCAAAGACTTCAGATTTATTCCTGAGGAAATATATCCATGTATTCCTTGAGAAATCATCTATAAATGAGACATAGTACATATACTTACCCAGTGATGGAACGAGCATAAGTCCAAACACATCACTGTGTACAAGATCTAATATCCTTTTCTCCCTCTTAGCACTCAAGGGAAAACTTACCTGATTTTTCTTCCATATACAAAATGTTCACAAAAATGGAAATCCAAAGAGAAATTAGACATACCTTTATCATACTTGATTTATGAGGATCCCAAAAGGCTAAATTTTCAGAGTCCTCAAAACGTAGCAAAACTACTTTCATATCGAACAACTCATCATTCTGAATCCAACATGTCAATGGCACCTCAATCTGGCATTGTATGAAGAATTTATGGCCCACTAAAGTTTCTTAGAAACAACTAAATTTCTTGTAGTTAGGATCCATAGGGACACTTGGCATGCTGACGTCAATAGTATGGATGCTCACATCAACAATGTGGATGATGAAATCAATAGGTGATTGGGTTGTGTAGATGAAAGAGAGCCAACTAGAGGGTGACATGTGGTAGCATGATGTCAACATGACATCAGCAACCCAATCAATCATACTGACCAATCAAAGCATGACACATGGCAACCCAATCAACATCACTGGATTCTGCAAAGGAGGAAAAAATTGGCACCGTTCTGACCATCAGTGGTGACAAAATTGTTATCTATTTAAAATGACTAGTAACCCTTAAAAAATGGAGGGAAATTCAAATTGGCGGGATTAAAATTTTTAAATTTTAAAAAAAATCTGGCCGCCAACCGATAGTTAGTGAAACCCCACCAACCAACTAATCGGTCAGTCAAGGGCAAATAATGGGAACAATATATATATAATATATATAAAACAACACCGTCGATGAGTGTCAAACCCACCTAGCAGTTCTGTCGGTCGGTCTGCCAGCATTGGTCACAAAACATAATAATGTGCCATTAACCAATGCCCGTTTAAAAACATAGCGAGTGGGTCGGGCAGGGGGTTGACCCCGCGGGCTCCACCAGCCCAATGAATTTACAGCTTACCACCACCAATGTGCCAAGTGGCACCACCTTGTTGGTAATGCCACTCACATATATTTAAATCACTTCAACCCAATGTCGAGGAGGAGTGGACACATGGAGCATGAGGCCAGATTTCAAAGCATGTGGACCATAGCCAAATTCACACCCCTCTTGGGTGTGTTTATTGTGAAATATCCGTTGGGAATCTTAGGGAATATTCCCATAAGGAATCTTGCAGGGAATATATAATATTCTAGAAATCCCAAAAGGTCACCAGTGAAGAACAAGGTCGACTTTACAGTCATGTTTCACAATTTTTCATCAAAAATCCAACTATGCAGTCTGTTCCTTCAATAGAGGTCTACATTTTCAGGCCATCCCTGGAATTGGTGGTATAAGGTGTCATTTCTAAATTTCTTGTAATTTTATTTCTCTATCATTTAATGAAAGAGGCCTCCCCACATTGAGCAAGTCTTGGAGATGTAGTCCACATTGGATGAACTCCATTATCAAGTTGTTCGTGTGCCTTTGATATCATGGTTTCTTTTGATTTCTACTTCTTTTATGTGTATTTCACTTGGTGACATGCTCTTTTAAATGTAATTCTGTGTGCATCCTTGAAGTAAAATATTTGGATCAAGTTTTGTATCAAAGCAAGTCTTCTTGATGCGAGTTGCATGAGTGAATGATAACCAGGAACAAGCTCCAAAAAGGTGAAGGAAAACTCAAACCCTTTGATCCTGAAGTAGGGCATGTAGCATGAAGATTTAAAATGGCAGATGAGGAAACTCGAATAGAGGAAGAGAGAAATTATCGCAAGATATTATTCACCATGGCAAAGAAAGTGGATAAATTGTTTGCAGAATATGACAAGACAATCAAGCCTAGGAAGAAAGAGCTAGATGATCATGGCTTAGTAAGCCATGGAGGTGGAAGAGAAGAGCCCCCTCCCTCTCCATATTCTAGTAATATTTCTTCTTCTTCCTATTCTCATCACTCTAAGATGAAACATAGGAATGCATCTAAAAAGCCATTTTTTTAAGCTAGATGTAAATTTCAATTTTCCCACATATAATGCAGAATGTACTGCAGAGAAGTTAAATAATTGGATTAGAGAGATCAAGGTCTATTTATGGATTTAGAAAATTGATGAAGATGATTCCAAGATACAATTAGTGGCACCGCTCTCGTCTTGTGGGAGATCAAGTTGCAAAAAGGTAGCAAAAACTTGGGTAGTCTCCTTTCTTCTTGGTCCAATTCTTTTTCTACATTAAAGTATCAATTCCATCATTTGGGTTATCCACAAAAGGCTTTAATGGAATGGAAATATTTGAGACAAAGAAAGTGTCAAAATGTACAAATCTTCACAGAAGTGTTTAGAAAACAACATTTAAATTTGGGAATTTCACTTGATTCACCAAAAACTATAACAAAGTATATTGGTGCTTTACATGGCTACATCAAGCATTCTTTGTTATTATTTGAGCCTACTACTACCGATGAAGCCAGTGTGAATTCCATTCACCTTGAAAGCGAGGGAAGAATTACAATGTGGATCAACCCAAGAAATCATCTTTCAAACCTCATAATGGAAAGTTCAAAGGAAGAGGAAAGGGGAAGGACAAGAAGGCAGCTACAACCATGAAAGAAGAAGGAGCAAAGTCATCTTGCACACATTGAAAGAAGGAAGGAAATGATGATGAACATTGTTGGAAGTTGCATCCAGAGTTGAAGCCAAAGATATTTTTTGGAAAGGGAAAGCAAAAGAAGGTGGACATTGTGCAGCGAGACCTTGGATCCAATTCGAGTGACAAGACACAAAGCACAATAGTGGGCAACAAGATAACCTTTCTCTTCATGCTAATGAAAATTCTGAATTGCATGCAAGTACAAGTTCTTTAAATGAGTCTGTTAGTAATTAAAGAAAGAGGATTTAATTGTTCCACATTAGAGTTGTGATGAAACATACTAAAGTGGAAACCTTGTTTGATCGTGTATCACAAGAAAACTTGATTTCAAAATCCTTGGTTAAGAAACTAGGGTTGGAGACCAAGCCTCATCTAAAACCCTACCCTCTTGGTTGGGTGTGTAACAAAGCCAAATTACATGTAACCAAATAGTATAGGGCTAGATTTATGATTGCATGCAAACTAGTAGATGAGGTTGAACTTGATGTTGTTCCTTTGGATATTTGTGGCATAGTATTGGGAGTCTGTATTTGTATGATAGGAAAGAAATTTTCTTTTTCCATGAAAACAAGTATCATCTCACGGAATATGAGGTGGAATAAATTGTTAGAGCTCATCGTGCCAATATTAGTCCCAGTCTTGTAAATGTAGTTTAGATGAAGAGGTTTATTAATTCCAACAAAGGGTGTGCTCATGGTTGTGAGAGAAAAAGGTGCAGAGGCAACTTAAGTTTTCCAAGGTTATGATCGCACTCATAAACAAGAATTGTACGAAATTGTTTCTAACTATAATGGGATTTTTCAAGAACCAAGTGGGTTTCCCCCAAAGCATGAGATCCAACATGAAATTCCCTTGTAGCAGGATGCTACTCTACTAAATATTGGTATGTACACATTGTCAACCATTGAGATGGAGGAAATAAATAAACAAGTGCAGAAATTGTTAAACCAAAGGGTCACAAGGCCAAGTTTTGCTCAATGTGGCTCACCCATTGTGTTGGTGCCAAAGAAGGATGGCACATGGAGGATGTGTGTGGGCTATAGGGCACTCAAAAAAATAACGGTGAAGAATTGATACCCTCTCCCTTGCATTGATGATTTATTATACCAATTGAAAAATGTTGTCTATTTCACAGAACTAGACTTGCGCAATAGCTACCATCAGGTCAAGATTACTGAAAAGGATGTATGGAAGACTAAATTCAAGACAAAATAGGGGTTCTTTGAATGGGTGGTGATGCCATTCAGGCTATGCAATGCTCCAGCCATATTCATGAGGGTGATGAATGACATTTTCATACCTTTTCTGGACGATTTTGTAGTTGTGTATCTTGATGACATTCTTGTTTTTAGTAGAGCTTGGGAAGATCATGTGAGTCATGTTAAAAAGGTGTTTGATGTTTTTAAAAAAGAAAATTTTATGTAAAAATGTCCAAGTGTCAATTTGGTAACACCTCTTTAGTTTACTCAGGTCACATTGTTGGAGGTGGACAATTAAAAATAGGTCCTTCTAAATTTGTTGTGATTGTGAAGTGGCCTAAACCCACCAATGTTATAGAAGTTCATAGATTTTTGGGTGCAGTACAATAGTAGAGGAGATTCATTTCCAACTTCTTCTTCGTTTCATCCCCCTTACATGTATCGATGAGTGTGAAGCAAACCTTTCAGTGGGGAGGAAAGCAGCAAAAAGCCTCTGATACACTGAAAGAGAAGATCAATATTGCACCAATTTTGTCCTTACCTGACCTCCATCATCCTTTTGAGATCAAAATAGATGCGAGTGGGTATACCATGGGAGTCATGTTGATGTAGAAAAGGCAACTTATATGTTACCATTCGGAGACATTCTCCTAAACCGTTGTGAACTATACCATCTATGATATGGAGTTGTATGCCCTGGTCAAAAGCATGAAGAAGTAGAAGCACTATTTGATTTGAAAGGAGACCATTATTCACACTGATCACCAACCTTCCAGTATCTCTAGTCATAAACCAAGCTTCAACAGGAATGTCATTTCAAGTGGATGGGATTACTTTAACAATTTCACCTACTCAATAAAATACAAGAAGGGCACTAGCAACAAAGTTGTAGATATGTGTTCTCACCCTCCTATATTTGCACCTATTATTTTGCAAAACACCTCTTTATCTTTTGAAAGTTATGTTTAATAGTATGTTGATGATGAATATTTAAGAAGATTTATGCGAAGCTAACTCATGGATCGCAGGTAAACAATTACCATTTGTAGAGAAAATTGTTGTACCACCTTGCTAAACTTTGCATTCCCACCAATGAAAGAATACATGTAATCAGAGAGGCATATATCTCGCTTGTGTGAGGTCATTTTAGTGTAGGGAAAACTTTGTGCCACATGTAGAGGTTATTTTTATTGGCCTCACATGAAAAACATTGTAACAAGATATGTAAAGGGATGTGTGTTTTGTTTAGTCGTCCATGGGAAAGTGTGTCACTACATTTTGTTGGTAGTTTTCCTTTGTCTAGGAGAGGTCATGACTATTTTTATTTCAATGTGGATCGATTTAGTAAAATGTGTTTCCTAACGCCTTGTAAAAAGCAGATCACTACAGAGTAGATTGCTCATCTCTTATTCTAATTTGTATGGTTCCTCTTTGGGTTTCCCACATCCACTGTGTCTGATTGAGACTCTCATTTTCTTGGAGATTTTTGGACGATTTCGTGGAGAATGATGGGCACCAAGCCGAAGAGGAGTATGACATTTCATCTGCAAACTAATTGGAAAACAAATGTTGTCAATCGCACAATGATACATCTAATAAAGGGTTATTGTGGCAAGCATTCATCCACTCAAAACTCACCATTCGAGACATGATTTGGATATTTTCCAAAGGATCCCTTAGACATGGTCTTTGGGAGAGATGAAGATTCAGGAGAGCCAAATGACATGGATAAGGCATCGAAGTTCATTCAACAAATTCAGATGATTCACTAACCAGTGTAGGAGTAATTGGAGAAAAGTCAAGCTCAATACAAGGCTGAACATGAAAAGCATCAGGTTGATCACCAATTCTAGGTTGGATACAGGGTGTGGCTTCACATACGCAAAGAAAAAATGAAAGGGGAAGGAAAGAAGTTGAGTCCAATCTGATATGGCCCATTCACTATACTAAAGAATATTGGAGATAAATATTTTCATCTTGATTCACGAGCATACATGCAGATGTACTCAGCGGTGAATGTTGAAAAATTGAAGCTTTATGAGCCTCCTTGTATCATGGATACCAAAGAGGTTGGATAGGTTCCCACAATGGATGATTTTTCACCTGAATACTTGGACAAGCTACCTAAAGATATAATTCTCTACAGGAGAACTAGGACTTCGCAATAGGAAGATGTGGATTACCTTCCTTATTGGTTTCAAGGGAATGCATCCAAGTAAGGGCCATTGGATTGAAAATGAGAAAGTGGTGAAGCGGTTCCCTCACTTTCCAATCCACTGATAAAGATTTAGGCAACCCAAAATATCATTAGGGGGAGGAATTTAAACTAGTCGCAAATCGAAGAACTCATTGTTTTGAATCCAATGGCATGAATGACACCTCAATCTGACATTGTATGAAGAAGTTATGGCCCACTGAATATTTTTGGAAACAAGTAAATTTCTTACAAGTAGGAGCCATAGGGACACTTGGCATGCTGACATCAGTAGTATGGATGCTGACGTCAGTCATACAGATGATGATGTCAACAAGTCATGTGGTCGTGTGGACATAGGAGATCCAACCAAAGCGTGACACATGGCACCATGATGTCAACAACTGAGGCATATGTATGTACCAATCAGAGTGTCACACATGGCAGCCCTGTTAGCATCATCGAATTTTACTAAGGAGGCAACAAATTGCACCGTTCTGGCCACCGAAAGTGACGAAATTTTTGACCATTTAAAATGATCAGTAAACCTCAAAAATGGTCGTAAAACAAAATTGATGAGATTATAATTTTTAAATTTAAAAAAAATACAGTCGTCGACCAAATTGTGGTCAAACCTCACCAACTGGTCAGCCAACAGCCAATGACAAGAACAATATATATAATGTATTTAAAACAACATCATAATGGGTGCCAAATCCACCAATCACGTCTACTGATTTATCCATTGACGTCGATTTGCAAACATAATAATGTGCCATGAACGAACATTTGTTTGAAAGCACAGCGAACGGGTCAAGTAGGAGGTCGACCCCGTGGCCTCTTTCGGCCCAAGTACTTCACAACTTGCTACCACCAATGTGTTAAGTGGCACCACATTGTTGGTAATGTTGCCCACATATATTTAAATCACTTCAACACATCTCCGAGGAGGAGCGGATGCATGGAGCGTTAGGCCAAATTTCAGAGAATTTGGACCAGAGCTGAATTAGCGCTTGTCTTAGGCATTTTTTTCGAGAAAGATTATTTGGGAATATTATGGAATATTCCCACAGAGAATCTTGTAAGGAATCTAAAATATTCCCTAGGCTCCATAGGTCACCAACATAGAAAAGGGCCGACTTTATAGTCATTTTTCACGATTCTTCGCCAGGAATCCAACTGTGTAGTTTGTTTCTTCAGTAGAGGTCTATATTTTCATTCCATACCCTGAATTGGAGGTATAAGCTGTCATTTTTTGATTTCTTGTAATTTGATTTCACTTCCATTTAATGCAAGAGGCCTCGCCACATTGAGCAAGGCTCGAAGAAGTAGCCCACACTGGCTGAACTTCATTATCAAATTCTTTGTGTGCCTTTGATCTCATGGTTGCTTTTGATTTATGCTTCTTTTATATGTATGTGTCACTTGGTTACATGCTCTTTTAAATGCAATTCTATATGTATCCTTGAAGTAAAATATTTGGATCAATACCATTACCATGTACTATTTGAATTCCCTTCTCTCCAATATGTCCAAGCCTTTGATGCCATAGCATGGTAACTTTTCCATAGACCACTATTTTTTTGATCCCCTTTCAGAAGCCACAGAACTGTTACACCCATCAATAATAATGCTACCCAAAATATTGTACGTCGTTCCAATTCAAACTCCCCGCAACAATACCAGTGCTCCTTGAACCATCTTGCAGGTATCTTTTTCAAACATTGTTTTTACACCTGCATCATCCATCTTTCTTCCATAAACAAGATTTTTGGCTAATGCAGGAATATGGAGAGTAGTAGGAAGTGTTCTAATCCTTCCACCTTGCCAATTCAGCTTAATTTTTCCACATCTGATGATTCTAGCCTTCATTTCATCCCCTAAGAATACATCACCACCATCATATTTTTCATACTCGCAGAACCAGTCCCTATGGGGTGTGAAGTGAAAATATTCACCTGATTCAATCAACGATGCCTCATGATATACATGTGTACTTGAAGAAGAAGACAAGTACACATCCCCACCTTCATCTGAGGTGGTTTTTTCCTCTACATATGGAGCATCATTAGATCCATTCCCTTTCTTAGGATCTTTAGATTTACAGTCCTTTTTGTAGTTCCCTTCCTTTCTGCATTTCCAAAACACCTTTATAGGTTTTCCTAGAGATTTAAATCTCCCTCTAGATTTAGATATCCCACACAAGGACTTATTTTTGTTTATGTTCTGAGAGTGTCCTTGTACAGACAAGGCATCTCCATTCCAGCTCTCCATATTTTTCCATCTCATATCCTCTAACAACAAGGATGACACAAAAAACTGATGCACTTATATTCATCTAAAATTTTTATATCAACATATTAAAATTGGCTTACCATAGTATTAAAGGCGTTCATGTTCTCAATTAATGAGTCTCCATCCTTCATCCTTAGGTTATAGAATTTTTTTCGTAGGAATAGTTTGTTCACCAAAGAATTACATTAGTACAAAGTCCCTAACTTGTCCCACAAATCCTTCATTGTAGCTTCTCATGATACATTCAACAATACTGAATCTGAGATACGCAACTGCATTGTGCTCTTTTCCTTCTAATCCAACTTTTCCAAATATTTTGTTGACATTGTCATTGGTTTAGTACTCGGGTCTAACACTATCCACTGATCTTTATCCACCAACAGATCCTCCATCTTGAGCTTCCATATCTCAAAACTCTGACCATTAAATTTCTTAATCTCTATCTTTTCATTATTTGTCATCTTCTTTCACCACAAGAATCGATCCCTCAGATCTCCCACTGAATATGGTCTACCATAGGCCCAAGCAAAACCCCTCAACAATAAAGGTTCCCCCTTGAAGCTAAAACAACTTTGATACCAGATGAAGAAAAAATTAACTAGAGCATTAACTTATTTATATAGATTTACCAAGAGGAATAATAAATTAACCAACAATAACAATAGAACATACATATAATATTTCTCCTGGGAAAACCCAACCCAATGAAATTTAATTAATCCCTTGGCCAAAAACCTAGCCAAATCAGTGAAGTGAGCCTTCACTACTCACCCCTTGGCCTACTTTACCATATAAAGTATTCCCAGCCTTTTATAGGCTCCATTACATGCAATACTGTGGGCAGAAAACCATGGATACATAATATCTTGCACTTGGGCCATTTTAACTCTATCTCTAAGTCAATTTTACCTAACACACATGCGGTATTGTGTTATTGTGTTATGGGGATTGCACAGCTGATGTATCATGACATTTGTATTTGTTGTGTTGTACTATGTGTACATATATGTATTGTGTTTTTCACTAGGTTTAGGTGTATGTATTATGTTGTGTTATACACTAGGTGTAAGCGTCTGTGTTGTGATGTATATTATGTGTATATGTACGTGATTGAAGAGGAGAGAAGGAACTAGGTGCTTAATGGGTGTGGTAACCAATCCGGAGTGCATACAGAAAGGACAAAAGACAAAGGTAGAAGCAAAGGACTGACTAAAGGATAAGTATCAGTATTTTATTCCAGTTTTATTATGCATGTGATCTATGATTCTGATTTATGATGGTTACATATGATATATAATTATGGTTTATGATGATTACATGCAGTTCATGATTTTTACCTATGATGGTTGTGTTTTGAGCTAACTGGATGTGATATGTTTATACATGATGATTTGGTCAAGAGCTGGTTTGGCTTGTTGTGACAAGAAGTGAACATAAGTGCACATGTACCTTATTGACGGGCCACCAATGAGGTATGAATTGGATTTACTTCAATTTTTTTTAATCTAATGGGAATTATGTGATTGGTATAGGAAAGCAGGGAAATGCCTAGACTGGGTGGTGTAAACTAACTGCAAGAATTAACAGTGTTAGTGAAAGGTATTGGAACAAACAACAATATCCTACTAAAGATCTTTAGGAGCAGGGCCATTGTCGGACACTGGTACCCAATAGTGTCCATTGGTTTCCATGAGCATGTTATGACTCGTATGATGGTTTTGAGGTAGGTATATGCCTTGGTTTTTGGACCTTCTGATGCGAGGAAACCTTGCAAGGGAAGGGTCGCCCAAGGGATTGTGTAGCAAAGAAGGGGATGCTTGCGGAACCTGGAAGGTGTGTGACTGCATGGAAGGGGGTGACCGAATTTCCTAAGGGACTATTTAATAAATAATGATATGTTGGGGGATGGATTTTTTTTCATTAGAATTTCCAGATGGAATCATACACACATTGGGGGTATTCCCTAGAATAATGAGTTGATAATTGTTCATTGAGAAGACAAGTGGTGTAAGATTGTAGCATTGGACATTAGATGAAGCTTTGAATTTGGCAATGGATTTTGGACTTCCTATGAAGGAGGTGAATTTTGGTATTACTTTGAGGATGGAGGTGTGAGCCTATGGATTCCCATGTTGTTGATGTAGGCATCGTATCCTTTATTTGTTGGTTGAGGAAATGTGCATATGTGTATATTATTGTAAATACTATATCAAGCTAGACTTATAAAGCTCCAAAGGTAGTATGATTATTTGTTGGTCAAAGAAAATGTGCTTGAGAGTATATCTAGTTGTTACTATAAATACTGTAATGAGATTTGTTATAAATCTCTAGTAAACGATATGATTCCCATGCTTTCAACAGTGGTCATTATAAATACTAAAATGGGTTGTGTTATAAAGCTCCATAGGAAGTATGTTTTTTCTTTCAGCAGCTTGCTAGTTTATGGGTGTCATTGAACACTAAGGACAATGTTCCCCCAATGGGGAGGATCTTGTAACAACCCTTGGTTGAAATTCCATGTAAAAAAATATAATACCAAGGTCATGGGACATGTATTCCAAGCTGAATGGTGGGAAAATATCCTATTGGGTGTTCATTTTGACTTGTTATGGCTAAGGATAATCGAAAAGGAATTGGCAAAGGAAAATAGGCATTAATTGGCATTTATTTATGAAAATAAAGGAAAATATGAGAAAAGGAAGGTGAAAGGTCACAAATTTTCCCGACAAGGAAATTGAATGAAAAATAATTGAAATTGAAGAAAATAGAGGCCTCAATGATAAAACGGATTCTGAGGATCAATTAATGGCTTTCTAATAGGTTTTGTGTAGATCCCTCATTCTATTCTCTCTCTCATAATCTTACACACTTAGAGGATTGTTGGAACATGTTTCGAGCACTCTAATATTCACTTGGAATTGGAGAAATAAGGAAAAGGAAAGTGGGAAAGTGCAAGGGAATAGTTGAATAAATGGATACCACTAGATTACTTTGTAGGTAATGAGTTTCATGTATAGTTTCCTTGCTATTTTTAGCATGCATGGTGCATTCATGTGGTTTCTTAGTTATGATCTATCATTTCCATGGAGGATTACCTAGATTGAGAGTGGATTTTCCTGGCATTGCCATTTCCTAGATAGCCATGGTGTTGTGGGTTTTACTTTTATTTTCTAGTTGGTGCTCACGTTCCTTTCGATATGGCTTGATATATTAGTTCTTGTAGTCCTAGTTGGACAAACGCTCTGGAAGCCCTGTAACATCTTGGGTTGAGTTACTAGTCCTGGAATCCTTGGTTGGAACAAACACTTTGGAGCCCTAGACAACTTTCATGGATACTAATTTAGTGATGGTTAGTGATCTCCAAGTATGAGGTGGAATAACTTGTTGAGGGTGATTAGCTGAAAGTTTGGTTCAACCCAATCTATGGTCAGGTGGTATGTGGAAGTCCTTGACTTGGTTGGCATCTTCATATGTTAATAAGAGGTATTTTCTATTATTCTCTATGAGCATATGTATTCATTATGATGGTGACATTATGGCTTATTTTCCATGGTTTATATGTTCGTTATTGTTGGTTATTAGTTGGCTTTATGTTTATTATATGATGTATATTGTTTATGTCTCTTGCAATGTTTGATGAATATGTGATTGGTTATTGAATTCATGACCTAATAGATGTTATTACAGCTAATATTAGAGGTAATTAGACCTTATTGATGATTATCATATAAGTATGAGACTCCTAAGTTAATATGTGTATTTATGACCTGTAGATTTCATCTTCATCATGTGTTTGATAGAATGTCTGTCATGGTTATAATTGGTTAGGTCAAGTCATTGATCAAGTTTTGTGTTATAAGCTTTGTCTTGGTGTCACTTATTATCTTGGTTTCAAGTTTCATCAAGTTTTTGGTATTGGTATGGAGATTATCCCTAAAAATGTAGCTCAAATCGCGCAGTAGGAGGCACAAAACTAGCTAAAAAAGACTACAAACACACCCTTGCATTGGTTATGCATGTGACTGGAGGCCTACAATTGCATGCATATAGGCTTGTGCATGTGACTGGGAGTCCAAATTAGTGAAAAGGTAGGTCACCTCAGGGTTTGGACACCTGGAAGGGTGGTTTAGCCTTTGGGGGTCATGTAGCACCTAAGGAAGGTTAGTAAGCCTTTGTTTTGTCGATGCCACTTCCTTAAGGTGATCTAGGAGGTTGAATCATATCGTTGTAACTCTTTGTCATATATTTACCCTAGTGGAATGGTTAGCTTGGGTAAATGTGGGAGGAGGGTGGTTACAATTCTATCCCTCTAAGCCTTTTCTGTAGTATTTCTACTACCAAAAAAAAAAAACTTGTGGTGAACTATCTCTAGGTGCCTCTTCTATGTTCATTCAAATCAAAAGAAAAAATTACAAATAATCAATATAGACAATAACAACCCGCAGGGGTTTGGTCTCGTGGCCAACGAATGGTCTGCTAAGTCATTCGTGTCGCTGTGCAGGTCACAGGTTCAAGTCTCGTCTTAACTTGAGGGCCATTCTTGCGGGCTGGGCGGTTCCTCCTAGTGGTTATAGTGGTAGTCGGTAGGATTCAACCCTGTGTAACGCAAGTATGATATCACCACCATTGCCGGTTACACTAGATATCAATATATATATATATATATATATATATATATATAATATATATATATATATATATATTACATACATACATATAATAGCAAATTTCAAATCTCCACATATATCCTTCATCCTCTTATGAAATTAAGAGGGTGCATTCTTCAATCCAAATGGCATTAATTGCCATTGGAACTATCCATGTGGGAATGCAAAACCAACCTTGTATTTGTCAGAATGTTTGATTCCTATATGCCCGAATCCACTCTTAAGATCAAATTTGTTTAACACATTATTGTAATAAAATACTAGAACACCGCTTATTCAGATGGACAAGGATACTTGATAGGAAACCATGCACCATTTAATGCTATGTACTAGATCACCAAAGGCTTCATCTTGTTTCAGTTATCTTCCTTTCTAGTAATTCAACTAACTTTTTTAACAATTTCAAGCTCTAGTGGAGACATCTTGTTTGTGGATGAATTTTGAGGTGTACCAAAGTAATTTTCAACAAATTATTGCTTCCTTTTCCAAAATGCATTAGGAGCATTTTTGTACCATTTCTGCTTCAATATTCTCTTGTATATATTTCATGTATTTTGGTCCTTGAAGTTTAACATTTCTTATTAATTTGTTAATCTTTGCTAATTTTTCAAGAGAACATTCAACTATATCTAGAACGGGATCTATGACTCTATTTACATAGTTGGACTTCCTTGGAATTTGTACAGTTCTTCCTTGAATGTTGAGACAAATGTGATTTGTGTCTATAAGGGGAAGATGTCTTCTCACAAATTCTTAACCAAACAAAAAATAACTACTTGTATCAAAATTATATAAATTTACTTAAGTAGGAATTCCATTAAGAATATTTGGAAAGGCTGGAGCCATATATTTGATGGGCATTAATTTCTTATTTATGGTTGTAAATTGTAGACTTCTGGGATGCCAATAATATTCTAAAATGGTATTATGGTTTGCAGAGGAATTACTGGATATTGTGTCTACTTTTGCATCCAGAGAATATTACTTATAACCACTGATCTTGAAATATTTTATAATAAAAATTATATCTTCAAATCCTTTCATCTAAAGAATAGATGTACCTTGTTCTAGTTGGGGTGTTAGAAAAATATATATTACAAGGCAATGGAACACATAAAATATATTGCAGAAATATAAACATAGAAAACACATAAATTAATAGAGACACAGATATACATGGTTCACCTAGTTTGGGCTACATCCACTGAGAAACAACCAGTGCTTCCTTTTATATTATTCGGCAAAATGAGGAGATACAA
>APFE030794673.1:104477-117435 GCA_000404065.3 Pinus taeda | reverse complement strand
GTCGTTAGTTGTAGGTAAGAGCCAAGCCCTTAAGATCCATTTTCATACTGATTTTAACTATTTTTATCCATTTTTTGTATTTCATGGGGATATTTTTGCAAAACTTTTTCGCCCTCGGTTGGCGTGATTTCTGGATGTTCGCATCAGTTCCTTTATTTACATTCCGTGAATTGGCCAGTACCTTGAGAGCCATTACCATTATTGGTGGTTTCTCTCACACTTCTTAGCGGTTCACATGATTGACCGATAATCAAGCGACTTCCTATCATGTTCGACTTCAATGCATTCATTCACATCTTAGGAGTTGTACTATGATCGGGTCGTTTGGGGTGCAAGACCCTGGGCTAATATTACCCAAGCCTAGGTTGTGAGGCGATGTGACATGGTCATGTTGATATACATGTCTCCTCCAGATGGATGGCTGCGACCATACCATGAGTTGTTATACGTGACCCTTCTCATTATTGGATGGCTACGACCATACCTTGGTTTCGTTATGATCCTTTGTACTGGGTGGCTACGCCCATGCCTTGGATCCATTCACATGATCATTCTTTGGATGGCTGCATCCATACCACGATTCATGTATCATTATTCAGAGTTTTCAGTGATGTATATGTATCTATACTTGCTTGTAGGTCTTCTGATGATAGACTCTGGTTCCCCACTTCCACTTATAAAGCATTTCACCCCTCACTCTAGTTTGGCCTTCACGCTTTAGGGGGCATCTGTTACACATCATTTTGTCATTGTCCCTGTACTCCCTATCTACAATCCTGGAGGACCTCTATAGTGTACTTGACATGCTTTCCCATCATGAAGAAATTCCCATTATGTCCCTCTTCATGAGCAAAATAATTCCCCTTTTCATCATTTCCCAAGAATATTCCTTCTATCCTAGTTTACAAGACTGGTGCTACTGACTAGTTTTCTCCTCATGCCGATTTACATGGGTTAAAACTAATCCTCACACTGTTTAGATCAATTGATCCCTTTTCTAGTCATGTCCATCCTCTTTTGTAAGGTTTTTTAAATAAGGAGTCGAAGCTTCCATGTCTAGAAGCTTCGTAACGTAAGTCTGGTAGATGGTTGGGATAGATAGAGCTGAGAAAATTAGTTTGGGATCCTTTTCCCTATTAGGATGGAACAACCTCAAGAGATAAGACCTTCTCCCATGATGAGAGGAACCATCTCCCATCCATCCAAGCTATATAAGCCTCTCTTTTTTCCAAGCAAAAGCTAGTTGGAGTTTTGGAGCAAGTTTGAATACCCAGTAAGTCATCTATAGCTTGTAGCTTTCTAGTGTATGTTTGAGGGAGAATAGTGTGATTTTGGTTTGGTTTGAGACTAGAGGGGAAGAGGCCTTAAAACATCCATTGTTGGGGCTATACATGAAGTGCTAGCAGAAGTGTGGGAACCCAGATACGTCGGAGGAGACCAACAACATCCAGGCACCGGATGTAATCAATTTATGATTTATGTAAATGCAACTATTGATTGCTTTCCTACATGAAGTGTCATTTTACATCTTTATGGCTTAATGTTCCTTGACCTATTAAGTAGGCTAAATACAATATTATATGCTATCACATTTGTTGTTCTTATTGTTTACTTGTTTCAGGTATTTGAAGGAAGTAAACGGAAGATAGCTGGAGTGAGGAAGCAAGATCATCACCAAGAAAAATAGCGTTATAAGAGGTAGGCCCTCTTAATTGATTCTAGATAGAGGAGATTTTCCATAGATTGTTTGTTTATGCCTACACCCGCTCTCTCGAGCTAGAGGAATTGTTTGTGTTTGCACTGAGAATTTACCTGCACCACAACAACCTACATCAGATCCGTTGTAATTCCCTCTTCACCCTAACACAATATCCTTGCTCTTTCTCGCTTAGAATACACATAGACATAGTCGCAACACAACTCCCTCATATAGCGATGGATTTACTTCTAGGGTGAAAAACCCTAAATTAAACATAACTTCTACCGTCAGATTTCTGCCTAATGAACGACCTAGATTGACTACGAAATTACCACATTTTACAAGGAAATTTTACATCTATTTTTAGCTTCATGGGCACTACCCCCACCAACCAGGAGCTATTCAAGATCGTTATTGCCCCCCCTAGACCCCCATTACAATGCAAATAACGAGCGACGTTGTTGCCCCATTACGAACTGGGATCCATTGCGATGATACCTCTAAGTAAAGAAGATAATCAAGCTCCACACCCAACAATCTCCCACTTGGAGACTAATTTTTTAACTCCACTACTACTTCATTTATTGAAAAATGACTCCACTTTGGACATGGTTGTTTCTGATCTTCATCATCATACCTGAAAACCAATTGAAACTGAGAAAAATCTTAGTTTCTCCCTAGTTACAACTTTTGTTAACATATCTGCAAGATTCTGTCTAGTGTATATCTTTTCCAGCTTCAACTGCCCATCTTCCAACACTGACCATGTGAAATGGTACTTGAGATGTATATTTTTAGTCTTGGA
This sequence comes from Pinus taeda, assembly GCA_000404065.3. Classification (NCBI taxonomy): domain Eukaryota; kingdom Viridiplantae; phylum Streptophyta; class Pinopsida; order Pinales; family Pinaceae; genus Pinus; species Pinus taeda. The sequence goes on along the minus strand of APFE030794673.1, from coordinate 114,931 downwards.
ATGAAATTCAGAGTTCTTTGCAAGATGCATGGCACCCTGGTTGTCACTGTATAACCTATCCAACTCCTGCTTCTTACCCAATTCATCCAAAAACTTTTGTAACCAAATCATTTCTTTACTGGCCTCTATAGCAGCAACATACTCTGCTTCCATAGTTGAGAGTGCAACAATACTTTGTAGTTTTGAAACCCAATTGACAGTTGTTCCACCTACAGTAAACACATACTGTGTGGTGCTCCTCCTATTATGTCTACCACCCACCATATCTGCATCAACATATCCCTATAGAGCAATGTTTGAACCACCAAATAATAATGCTTGAATTGTGGTACCTCTCAAATACCTGAGGATCCACTTCAGCACCATCCAATGTTATTTTCCTCGATTTTTCATGTATCTACTTACAATTCCCACTGCATATGAAATATCAGGCCTTGTGCAAACCATTTCATACATTAAGCTTCCAATTGTTGATGCATATGGAACTTTAGACATATAAGCCATTTCTTCCTATGTCTAGGGACACACCTCCTTACTTAGCTTGAAATGGCTAGCCAAAGGTGTACTAATTGGTTTTTCATTCTGCATGTTAAAGCTTTTCAACACCTTTTATATGTCTTCCTGTCTCTAGTTATTCTCATACCAGGAATTTGTTTTGTCGCACCCAAATCCTTCATTGAAAATGAGTTTGCCAATTTTGTTTTGATCACATTTATTTCTTGCACGTTAGAACCTGCAACAAGCATATCATCTACATACAATAACAATATAATATAGTTGTCATCACTTTTCCTTTTGAGATAAACACAATGATAAGAGTGACATCTAGTATAACCGTGTTCAAACATAAACCTGTCAAAGTTTAGATACCACTACCTTGGAGCCTGCTTTAAGCCATACAAGCTCTTCTTCAACCTGCACACTAGTTTCTCCTTCCCTTTTACCTCATATCCTTGTGGCGAATACATATATATCTCTTCCTCCAAATCCCCATGGAGAAAGGTTGTCTTTACATCTAATTGCTCAAGATGCAAACCTTCAGCTGCTACTAGACTTAAAATAGTTTTGATTGAAGTCATTTTAACAACAGGAGAAAATATCTCATCAAATTCTATACCCTTTTTCTGTGCAAACCCTTTCACCACACAAGTCTAGCTTTATACCTTTTTCTACCTCCATCTTCTTCCTTCAACCTGTAAACCCATTTATTCTACAATGTTGTTTTACCTATAGGCAACCTAACTAAGTCCCAAGTCTGGTTATGTGCTAAGGAGTCCATCTATTCTTTCATGGCTTGCTCCCACTTCTTCCTGGTTTCTACCTGCACTACTTCTTCATAACATTCTGGTTCACTAGAATCAGTCAACAATACATAATATAATGAAGGAGAGTATCATGTAGGGGGTCTACTTATCTTGGTAGATCTTCTAACACCACTTTCAGGTGTTTGAAGTGCTTGTCACTATTGTGGTTATTGTTCTGGTAGTTGATCATTATGATTTTAAGGCACCATCACTTTTCCTGTGATATCATCAAGCACTGTGTATTCTTTGTTTTCTTTTTCCTATTTCTTTTCCTACAACTGATTCTATACAAGACTTTTTCATTGGATATTACATCTTTTCTCCTAATGATTTTGTGATTTTCATAATCATTTAAGTGATAACCAAAATCATTAACACCATATCCAATAAAGGTACATTTCTTTGATTTTGCCTCAATCTTTGTTCTATTTTCTTTGTTAATGTGGACAAAGGCTTCACAACCAAAAGTCTTTAAAAAAGAGTAGTTTACCTTTTTACCTGTCCATGCCTCCTCTGGAATACCACCATCCAAGGAACTTGAAGGCCCTCTGTTTATTAGATAAACAACAGTATCTATAGCATCCGCTCAAAATTGTAAAGGAAATCCTGCATGCAATCTCATGCACCTTGCATGGTCCATTATTGTCATGTTCATCCTTTCTGACATGCCATTTTCTTGTGGTGTTCTTGGAACTATCTTCTCTCTACGAATTCCATTTTATGAATAGTATCTATCAAACTCTTTGTTGTAATATTCAACTCCATTATCTGATTTGAGACACTTGAACCTTTTTCCTTTCTCATTTTCAACCAAAGCTTTCCATTTCTTGAAAGTATGAAATACATCAGATTTATTTTGAATACAATAAATCCAGGTTTTTTTGGTTGCATCATCAATAAAAGTAACATAATAATGAGAGCCACCAAGAGATGATACCTGAGCAAGACCCCATACATCTATATGCACAAAATCTAATTTTTCACTCTTCTTTTCTTTCCCAACTCTAAGGAATTTGACTCTCTTCTATTTTCCATAAACACAATTCTCACAGAATTTTAAATCATCGTGCTTCAAATATGGAAACAAATTTCTTGAGTGAAGAATCTGCATCCCCTTCTCACTCATGTGCCTGGGCCTATGATGCCACAATGCCATATCTTATCCTGTAGATGTTAAATCATTAGCATAATTAGAAATACCATTGCATAAATACAATGTACCAACATTTTCTCCTTTCGCTATTACCAAGGATCCTTTAGTGACCTTCCAGGTTTTATCTGTGAAAGTTGTCACACAACCTTCACCGCCTAACTATCTTGTTTAAATCAGATTTTTCTTCATATTTGGAACATGCCTTACCTCCTTCAATAGCCACTGAGAACCTCAGTTGAATAGAGTGTAGCAACATACCAACTTATACCAAGGTTGGGTTGGAGCCTCAGAACTGAAAAAGACTTAAGTAATTGGGGGTAGGTGCTCCTAAGTGCAGAACCATTGCAAAACAAAGTTGGTGCTCTAGAGGTTGGAGCCTCACTGAAGTCCAAGTTGGAGCTTGGCAACTATTCACAATCAGATTCATACTTATATTGTATTTATTTCATTGAACTGTCTTGAGTTTTAATAAAATAATTAATTCCAGCTGCTAATTTCTGTATTCTGTGTATACATATACATATCTCTATATGTTTTTTGGCTATCACTAGAACAATTAAAAAATAATAAGAAATACTGATTCACCCCCCCTCTCAGTATTTCCAACAATTGGTATCAGAGCCGGCTTCTTCACACTAGCCTAACAACTTGAAGAAAGATCAGCAACCATGATGAGAAATCAGGAAGCATCAAGAAGACCTCCTTTGTTCGATGACACTAGCTTTGGTTTCTGGAAGAAAAGAATGACCTACTAGTTAATGTCCCTTGGACCTGAACTCTGGCATTTTGTTCAAAATGAATACAAAATGAATACCAATCTTCCAATAGACCCAGACGAGAGGAAAGCCTGCATCACAAATGCAAAGGCCATGAACTCCATCCCTAGTGGAATCACTGATTCCAAGTTTACAAAAATCATGCACTGTGCCTCTGCCAAAGAAATGTGGGAGAAGCTAGTTGGCATGTACGATGGAGACTCAAAAGTAAAAAAGGCAAAGCTTCAAACTCACAGAAGACAATTTGAAAGTTTGAGGATGGAAGATGAAGAAGATATTACAGCATATCTCCTCCAAGTAGCTGAAGTGGTAAATTCCTTGAAAGGATTGGATGAAAAAATTGAAGAAAGTACCATTGTTCAAAAGGTATTAAGGTCTCTTCCAGACAGATTTGACTCCAAAATAAGCGCTATAGAAGAAGAAAAGGATCTCAATACCCTCAAAATGGATGAAATCCATGGAATTCTCACTGCCCATGGAATGAGGAAAGGTGGCCCAAGCTCTAAAGATGCAACATTCAAGGCCTCAAAGTCAAAGAAGGGGAAAGAAAGGAATGACTGTAGTGATGAGTCAGATGTGAAATCCGAATTGGCTCAATTTGTACGAAAGATGAAGAGAGGATCTAAGCTTAAAGGAAAGTATTCCCTTATCGGTTTTAAATGTGGTAAAATAGGTCATTATGCAACAAAATGTCCTCATAAACACGACAATGATGATGAAGGAAATTCTAAAAGAATGGCACACAAAAAGAAAGGGTTCAATAAGAAAAACTTCTTCTTCAAGCAAGATGAGTTTGATGAGGATGAATTTATGGTCATCAAAAGAAATCAAATGAGGAAAGTGATCATGATGAAATCCAAGAAACATTATTCGTGGCACTCGTAGATGATGATGACTCAGAGCTGGAAGGAAATGTAGATGAACTGTTAATAAGCGTCATTGAAGAAAATGAGAAACTACGAAACAAAATCATTTCTCTCAAAGTGGAAAATGAGGAAACAAGAAGGAGAGAAGATCTCTTGGAAGCAAAGCTTAAAGAAAAAGAAGATACTTGTGAAGAACATGAGGTCGAAATAGTGTCTCTGAGAAAGGAGTTGGAGCAAATTAAAAAGGGTTGTAAAAGCTCTCAAATACTTGAGACTATTCTAAAAAATCAAAAACCTCAACATGACAAGTCTGGAATAGGCTTCAAAGGAGAATCCTCAAGCACTAAGAATAGTGTGAAAAGCTATGCTGATGCACTTTCCTGCAATCCAAAAGATGAAAAAGTATGTTATCAAAAGTGCATCCCAGATCCCAAGAATGAAGAGAGAATTACTCCAAAGAAGAATGTGGAGTCGAATCATGGACATTACAGCAAATACAAACCTGTACTCCACCAAGAGCCCATCGTAAATCCAAAGAATGAGGGAGGAGTAATTCCTAGGAAGGAAATCCACTCAAACCATGGTTGCTTCAACAAGTACAAAACCATATTTCTTGGACACTGCTTTCACTGTAAAAACTTCAGTCATCAAGCCAGACATTGTATCGCTCGCAGAAGTGAAAAGACAAAGCTAAAGGATCGAATAATCAACTCATATGCCCCCAAAAGGCAGGGAAAAATCAAAACCTTCAATTCATTTGATCCCTTGACCAAATTTGATCTGATTTTCTCTTTCTACTACAATAATGGACACTATGAACAAGACTGCCCACTCAAAGGAAGAAAGACGAGTAGCAAGAACTCCAGCATGGACAAATGCGGCTTGGCTCTATATGCTCAAAATAATGGAAACCAGTGGTTTGTAGATAGTGGGTGCTCCAGAACATGACGAGAGATAGAAGGAAGTTTGTCTCACTGAGCAAAAGGGAAGGGAATGTGTCCTTTGGAAGCGGATCTGGCAGAATTGCAGGAAAAGGAACAGTTACTTTGATCAATGGTAAATGTGTTAGGTAAACTTAACTCGGGATAGAGTCAAAGTTGACCAAGGTAAACAATGATGGTTTTGGGGCACATGGTATTGTGCAACCATAGTATTCTACCCGTGGTATTATATGTAATGGAGCTTATAAAAGGCTGGAAGGACTTCATTGTAATGAAAAGACCTGAAGGTGAGCGCTGAAGGCTCACTTGGTCGGATTGGCCAGGGTTTTGGCCAATGCTAATAAGATCTTATTAGGTTGGGTTTTTCCCTGGATTTGGGGTTTTCTCGGATAAACATTTGTGTTTATGTGTTTATGGTTGTTGCTGGTTTTTTTTATATTTATTCCTCTCAGTAATTATTTATGTTATGTAGTAAATTTCCTAACAAAAGGTAAAGCTCAAGATGCTTTGCTAGTTGACGGATTCAAACAACCTCCTAAGTGTCAGCCAAATCTGTGATCAAGGAAATAAGGTTGTTTTTAGCACAAAAGAATGTGAAATAAGGAACTCTGCCTCAGGGAAACTTGTGGCAAAAGGGGTGAGAACACCAGACAAAATTTACATTCTGAACAAGATTCAAGAAAATAAATGCTACTTGAGTCAGACAGATGAGAGTTGGCTGTGGCACAAGTGACTTGGACATACAAGCTTCGAAAATCTGATCAATATCAGCAAGATCAAAGTTGTACAAGATATCCCAAGGCTGTTCAAACCAAATCAAGCAATATGTGGTCCATGTCAACATGGAAAGCAGGCCAGAATCAACCACAAGAAAAAGGAGCTCTCTACATCGAAGCCCTTGGAGATCATCCATGCTGATGTGTGTGGGCCAACTAGAAATCAAACACTCCAAGGAGAAAGGTACTTTGTGTTATTTGTTGATGATTATACTAGAATGATATGGATATATTTCATAAAGTATAAATTTGAAACTTTTGAGTGTTTTAAGAATCTAAAAGCCCTTGTAGAAAATGAAAAATATTCAAAAATTAAGTGCCCCAGAACAGACAGAGGAGGAGAATTCACATCAAACGAGTTTAGTGAGTTCTGTAATATTCACGGAATTAAAAGGGAATTCTTAGCTGCCAAAACACCTCAGCAAAATGGGGTACTTGAAAGAAGAAATCGAATAGTCCAAGAAATGGCAAGAACTATGCTATTAGCAGCAGAATTACAACCTAAATTCTGGAGAGAAGCAGTAGGGACAACTGTCTATACACTGAATCAAACTCAATTAAGACCAAGTTGTGAAAAAACTCCTTATGAGCTATGGAAAGGAAGACTTGCTTCGGTGAAGTATTTCAAGATATTTGGAAGCAAGTGCTTCATAAAAATAAATGATGGCTCACCCAGAAAGTTTGATTCTCGGGTTGATGAAGGGATATTTCTTGGATACTCTACACGGAGCAAGGCTTACAAGTGCTACAATTATCGACTAAAGAAAATAGTGGAAAGCATTGATGTAAAGGTTGATGAAGATCTTCCAGAAAAGGAAATTGAAGAACATGAAGATGACTTTCTCATTGAAGAAGAAGAACCTAAAGAAGAAGAAATAGATAAGGAAGAAGAAGAAGAAGAAGAGGAAAGAGAACCACCTAATACCCCTTCAAAGATGAAGTATTGTAGAAATTTCTGTTTTCCCACCCCGGTTTTCAGTTTCTCCTTATTTCTCCCATATAGTTAAATGCCCTTTCCCATAACCGTACATTTAACATCTGAAAAAATAATTTTATTTATTTATTTATTTTTTGCTGAAAACACAAATTTTGGAAATTTTACAGAATGTTGGAAATTGCATAAATAAAAATCAGCAGTAATAAACAACCATTAAAACACATTTAAACGCAGAGATTTTTGGTCAATGTGCCCTGGAAAAACCCCCTACAACTCTTGGGGAAAACCAGTTTGAGAGGTCTTCTTTATTTCTGGAAAATGCCTTTTACAGTGAGAAAATTTCAGCAAAACAAATTTTTCCAGCAAACAACTTATCTCATTTTTCAGCTTCACAGTCAAACTGAACCTGCTGTACGGATGTACGGACCGTATGGATGTACGGATGTACAGATCATACTGACTGTATAGACGACCATACGCACTATACAGACAGACCTCAGTTTTCGTGCAGAAAATTGCCTCCTTGAAATTCGTGCCCAAAAATCAGTTTTTTACTGTTTGCTCAACAAAATATGCCTTTCACTGCTTGTTCTTTCAGCTGTACGGATTTGCTGAAGTGCTGCTTGGAATATGTTTCAAGCTACTGCCTCCTTCTTCTTCCTGTTGAGAAATCTCCCTTGCTCTCTTGCTCTCCTTCTCCCAATCTGCTCCTGAAAGAATGATTGACCTTTTCCTCCTTTTCCTCCCTTAATCCAACCCTAAGTGACTTTTCGGTGATCCCTAAATCCAATGGCTAAAATAGATTCAGATCTATGGCTAAGATTAAATGCTCATTTAAATCTCACTTTCTATTTTTTAATTCACCCCACTTTAATAAAGACCCACTTTGTCATTTATTTCCAAAGTCACTTTTCCTTTCTAATTTTACATTGACTTTATTAAAGTCACTTTAAAATTAGACTTTAGTAACTTTATCATTTAAAGTCACTTTTAAATTAGATTTGACTTTATAAAAATTATAAAGTCACTTTAAGAGAAAAATCAAATTCTTTTGGACACTTTTCCCTAGGCCAAAGATCAAAGCCTAAGGGAACCACCTGTCCTCTGGTACCAAATTTCAACACTCCCTCTTACCGAGGAAGGTGTTCCTCACCACACCCATATTGTCTCTAAATTAGACATGCTTGCCCCATGGTAAGGCTTTGGTAAGAATATCTGCAACCTCCTCATTAGTGGAAATATACTCAAGCTTCACAGCTCCCATTTGAACATAGTCTCTGATGAAATGATATATGATCCCAATATGCTTTGACCTGTCATGAAATACTGGATTCTCCGTGAGTTTAATGCAACTCTGATTATCACAGTAAATCACTGAAGGTCTTAACGGCTGACCAATTAAGCCAAACAACATCTTGTGAAGCCAGATGGCCTCACAACTAGCTAGACTGGCTGCCATATACTCTGCTTTCGCTGAACTCAGTGCTACTGATTGCTGCTTCCAGCTGAACCATGACACTACTGCTGAACCCAACCCAAAACAGCACCCTGAAGTGCTCTTCCTATCAGAAGCATAACCTGCCCAATCAGAATCAGTGTATGCTACCAATCTCACTCCATCTCCCTACCTGTAGTCCAGACCATAATCCACTGTACCCTGCAAGTACTGCAAAATGTGTTTTGCAACCACCCAGTGAATCTTCCTAGGCTCACACATAAACTGACTCATCGTGTTGACTGCAAAACAAATATCTAGTCTAATGTTGACCAAATACATCAAGGAACCAATCAGCTATCTGTGCAATGTGGGATCCACCAACTCGGAATCCGAAGCATGAAGCTTCTTCCAATTGGAAATCATCGATGTCGACATGGGTCTACAATCCTCCATATGGAATCTACTAAGGATATCCACAATATACTTGCCCTGCCCCAGGAAGAAATGCCCCTCCTCCTGCCACACCTCCAAACCCAAAAAGTAATGCATCAAGCCGATGTCCTTCATCTCAAACTCCATCGCAAGGTCTCTCTTGCAGTGCTCTATGAGTCTCTCTGCACCTGTAATGACCAAGTCATCCACATATAGCCCTAGAATGAGAGGCTCCTCACCAATCACAATAAAGTAAAGGTTCAGATCTGCGTCACTCTTTGTGAAACCCATCCCTTACAAATATGTATCTATCCTGGAGTACCAAGCTCTGGGCGCTTGCTTCAGGCCATAAAGGGTCTTCTTCAGTCTTCACACATGGGACTCCTTCCCATGCACTTCAAAGCCCTGTGGCTGCTCAATGTACACCTCCTCCTGTATGAAGCCATTGAGAAATGCGGTCTTCACATCCATCTGGTGGATCTTCCAACCCATCTCTGCTGCTATCGATATAATGGAGCGAATCGAAGTATATCGAGCCACGGGAGCGAAGGTCTCCTCATAATCAACTCCCTCTACCTGGGAGAAACCTCCAGCCACAAACCTCGCTTTGAATTTCTCAATGCTGCCATCTGCAACATGCTTTACCTTGTAAAGCCATCTGGAAGTAACCACGGATTTGCCTTCAGGCCTCGGCACCACCTCCCAAACATCATTCTTCATGATAGAAGAATACTCCTCCTGCATGGCCTCTCTCCAGACCTGCTGGCTAGCTGCCTCCTCATAGCTAGAAGGATCAGAGTCAAGGATGTTGGTAACCATCGACATATAGCTAGAAAACCTCTCCGGTGGTCTACTCTCTCTGACCGGCCTCTTCGGCTCAGCAACAGATGAGGCATCTCTCAAGGTGTCCTGAAGCCACTTGGGCTTCCTCTTCCTTGAGAATGCTTCTCCCATAGGAGAATGAAACTCCTCCTCCTCATCACCATCAGTAGCCTGAACTCCTGACTGTCTGTCTGCTGTCCTCCTGCCTGCACCTGAACCTGTAGAAGCTGAGGTACCATGTGAATTGTCCATCAGTGGACTCCCTAGTGAACTGCTCTGCATGCTGCTTGGAGCACCACCCCTCTGGCTCGGTGAGCCACTGCTCACTGACGAACTTGACATCCTCATAGATGTACCTCCTGATCCTCATGATCCCTGCCCACTGGATCCCTGCAACTGACTCATCTGCTGCTGAGGGTTTGGCTGATCCAGATACTCTAACTCCCGTGACCTCCTAAAGGCCCTGTCCTCCTGGAACTTCACATCCCATCTGGCAAAAACTCTCCTCTGTGCAGGAATGTAAATCCGAAAGGCCTTTGAGGTCTCACTGTAGCCCACAAAGATACCCTTCTCTGTGGTGGGCTCTAGTTTGGTCCTCTTCTCCTTGGGTATGTAGGAGTATGTAATGCATCCAAAGATATGAAGATGACCAATATCAGGCTTCTTCCCAGAGAAAGCCTCCTCTAGAGTCATGTGCCCCAAGGCACGATGCAGACTCTTGCTCTGCAAGTAAACAGTTGTGTTGCAGGCCTCTGCCCACAAGAACAATGGAAACCCCTGATCATGTAACATGGCTTTGGCAGCCCCTATGATGGATCTGTTTTTCCTCTCTGTAACCCCGTTCTGCTAGGGGTTGTAAGGAACACTGAACTCCCTCCTAATGCCCGCCTCTGCATAATAGTCAACAAACTCTCCAAGGGTGTACTCTCCTCCATTGTCTGACCTCAGGGACTTGATCTTCCGACCTGTCTGTGTCTCCACAAGAGCTCTAAACTCTTGAAACCGCTTG
>APFE030794673.1:56262-104278 GCA_000404065.3 Pinus taeda | reverse complement strand
ATAAAACATAATACTCATATCCACTCAAGGAAACATGAGACATCCGACTGCTCACATCAGAATGTATCAAATCAAGTATCCCAGTCGCTCTGCTGTCACTGCTGGGAAAAGGGGATTTGGTAAACTTTCCCATAGCACATCCTCTGCAAGTATCAAAGTGATCAGTACTGAAATTTGGCATACCTGTAGTGATCTCCTGCAAGGTCCTCAAGGCTCCATGATACATATGTCCCATCCTGCGGTGCCAAATCTCACATAGCTCATAACTACTAGCTCTGCTGTCGGTACTACTGCTCAATGCCAAAAGGGGCTGGAATGCAAACTTGTACACCTTTGCATGGCGTACACTTATCACTCTAGCTGAATCAGCTGGAGTGCCCTTGGGATATATCAACACCTGTCCTCCCCTGAACAGTACCTCACACCCTCTGTCCTCCAAAGCTGAGACGGATATGAGGTTCTTCCTCATCCTTGGCACATAAAGAACATCTGTCACCTTCAAGGGAGGTTTGGACTCCCTCTGAAATGTCAGTGTCCCCACCCCGACTGCTCTACTAACTATGTCATCACTGAGTACTACCTCTATATCAGTGCCACTCTCTGAAATCTCTGAGAAGTACTCACGGAATCCTGTCATGTGACGTGAAGCCCCACTGTCCACATACCAGATACCCGAAGATGCTCCGCTAATCGAGGGAAAAGCATGCTCCCTCTGAACCTGTGTGGCAGGTGATCCTACACTCGAGGACTCACACGTAGTGAACGCAAACTCCCGGTCAAAACGACCTGCAAATTCCTCAACCTCTGCTGAAGCTTCCAAGCTCTGGTCCTTCCCCTTCTTCTTCTTTTTCTTCGGACACACAACTGCATAGTGTCCCATCTTTTGACAATTTCAACACTTCACCTTGGAATAGTCCTTCTATGTGTTACCCTGTTTACCTTTACCTTTGCCTTTGCCCCCACCATTGCTTGTGGAAGCCTACTTCTTCCCTTCGCCTTTCTTGCCTTCTTCCAACAGTGCTACATCCTCATCCTGCTCAAATGGCTTGGTTGCCCCAAGCTGACCTTTCATGATCTCTGTCTAAATGCAATCATCCCAAAATCTCTCCCATGTGGGAAGGGTCTCACGTGCACAAACCCCATCACCAAAGTTCATCCATGAACGGGGAAGACCATTCACTGTAATCCACACCAACTCAATGGGTTGAATGGCCTCTCCAATTGCTGCCAACTCATCTCTCACATTAGTAGTCTTTGTGAGATATCTAGTTGCACTATCATTACCCATATTAATGTTTTTTAGCTTCTCCTTCAGGACCATTTTCCAGTTCTCATTGGTACTCTGGTAGAGATTGGACAATGATGTCCACATCTCATGGGCATTGCTCTGTCCTCTCACATGAGGAATGCAATGGTCTTTGATTCTGTTTAGAATCAATCTCTTACCCTTGTTGTTCTTTTTATTATAAGCAGCCAACTGAGTAGCATCAGTAGGCACAACAACAGGGTTCTGTGTAGTATGCACCATGATATCCCAGACTTCTGCCTCCTCAAAGATACTCTGCATTCTCTCTTTCCAAACGCTGTAATTTGGATGCCCATCCAACCTATCCTCCACCCTCAATCCCAACGACATCCTGCTATCCTAAAACTGAAAAATAACACTGTTGTAGTAAAGATAAAACTGTTGTTTGTGAAAAATCAGCTTGCTGGAATTTTCTGAGTGAAAAATCAGCAGCTGTAATTTTTCCCTTTTGTTGTCCCAAATTGTTATTCAATGCTCAAGCTCTGATACCATGTAGAAATTTCTGTTTTCCCACCCTGGTTTTCAGTTTCTCCTTATTTCTCCCATATAGTTAAATGCCCTTTTCCAATAACCGTACATTAACAAACTTGAAAAAACATTTAATTAATTATTAATTAATTAATAAATTTTTTTTATTTTTTATTTTTATTATTATTATTATTTTTTTTCTGAGAGCACAACTTCTGGAAATTTTACAGAATGCTGGAAATTGCAGAAATAAAAATCAACAGTAATAAATAGCCATTAAAACACATTTAAACACAGAGATTTTTGGTCAACGTGACCCTGGAAAAACCCCCTACAACTCTTGGGGAAAACCAGTTTGAGAGCTCTTCTTTATTTTTGGAAAATGCCTTTTACAGTGAGAAAATTTCAGCACAACAATTTTTTCTAGCAAACAACTTATCTCATTTTTCAGCTTCATAGTCAAACTGAACCTGCTGTATGGATGTATGAACCGTACGGATGTACGAACTGTATAGATGTACGGACCGTACGGACGGCCATACAGACTATACGGACAGACCTCAGTTTTCGTGCAGGAAATCGCCTCCTTGAAATTTGTGCCCAAAAATCAGTCTTTTACTGTTTTCTCAGCAAAATCTGCCTTTTACTGCTTGTTCTTTCAGTTGTACGGATTTGCTGAAGTGATGCCTTGGAATATGTGCCAGGCTGCTGTCCCCTTCTCCTTCCTGTCTAGAAATCTCCCTTGCTCTCTTGCTCTCCTTCTCCCAATCTGCTCATGAAAGAATGAATGATCTTTTCCTTCTTTTCCTTCCTTAATCCAACCCTAAGTGACTTTTGGGTGATCCCTAAATCCAATGGATGAAATAGATTCAGATCTATGGCTGAGATTAAATGTTCATTTAAATCTCACTTTCTATTTTTTAATTCACCCCACTTTAATAAAGACCCACTTAGTCATTTATTTGCAAAGTCATTTTTCCTTTCTAATTCATTGACTTTATAAAAGTCACTTTAAAATTAGACTTAGTAACTTTATCACTTAAAGTCACTTTTAAATTAGAATTTAACTTTATAAAAATTATAAAGTCACTTAGGAGAAAAATTAAATTCTTTTGGACACTTTTCCCTAGGCCAAAGATCAAAGCCTAAGGGAACCACCTATCCTCCGGTACCAAATTTCAACAAGTATGTCCAAAGATATCATCCAGAAGAATAGATCATTGGCGATAGAGATGAAGGTGTGCAGACCCGAAGAAGGATAACAACCACACCCAAGAGAAAAGTCATTGCCCTCCTATCAATGATAGAACCAGAAACATTTGCAGAAGCAAGTAAGGATCCTCATTGGGTAAAAGCCATGGAAGAAGAAATGTACCAAATTGAGAAGAACAAGACATGGGAGGTGGTACCTCGTCCAAAGGGAAAAAGCATAATAGGAACCAAATGGGTGTTCAAAAATAAAATGAATGAGGAAGGACAGGTTATCAGAAACAAGACAAGACTCGTCTGCAAAGGCTATTCACAAATTGAAGGAATTGACTTTGAAGAGACATTTGCACCAGTGGCTCGTATGGAAGCTATCAGGATGTTCTTAGCATTTGCTTGCTCAAAAGGATTCAAAATATATCAAATTGATGTGAAATCAGTATTTCTAAATGGGGAACTCAAAGAGGAAGTCTGCATGGAGCAACCAGAAGGCTTTGAACTAACAACATGAAATGACTTAGTCTGTAAGTTGAAAAAGGCCTTATATGGGTTGAAACAAGCTCCTAGAGCTTGGTATGCATGATTGGATCACTACCTACAACAACAAGGCTTCAAAAAGGGAGTGGCTGGAAGTAATCTATACATAAAGACAGATCAAGATAAGTTACTAGCTACTCTTGTTTATGTTGATGATCTGATTTTTGCTAGTAATAATGATGAAATGAGCCATGAATTTTCTCAAAGCATGTCAAAAGAGTTTGATATGTCAATGATAGGAGAGTTGTCCCACTTCCTTGGACTTCAAATATCTCAGACCAGAGCAGGATTGTGTATATCTCAAACCAAATATCTAAAAGACATGCTCAAAAAATATGGAATGGAGGATTGTGCACCCATGAGCACACCTATGACCACAAAGTGAAAACTAAGAAAAGATGATGACTCCCTTCTAGTAGATGCAACTCATTACAGGTCAATGATTGGAGCCCTTCTATACTTAATAGCTACATGACCAGACATAATGCAAGCAGTAGGAATGGTGGGAAGATTTCAATCTGCTCCCAAATAATCCCATTTATTAGTTGTAAAAAGAATTCTCAGATATCTGAAGGGAACTTCTGATTTCTGTCTTTGGCACCCAAAGAACTCAACACTAACTGTAACTGCATACACCGATGCTGATTGGGCTGGAAGTATAGATGATCGGAAAAGTACTAGTGGAAATGCATTCTTCCTAGGAGACTGTTTGGTATCTTCGCTCAGCAAAAAACAGTCATCCATATCATTATCCACAGCTGAAGCCGAGTATATTGCTGCAACAGACTATTGTACTCAGATACTATGGATGAAGGAAGCTCTAAAAGGTCTCAACATATGTATAGATCAACCAATTACCATCTATTGTGACAACACAAGTGCTATCAGTCTCAGCAAAAATCCTGTGATGCACTCAAGAACCAAACACATAGCAATCGAGTATCATTTCCTCCGTGAGCAAGTAGCCTAACAAAACATTGCCCTGGAATATATCAGAACTAAGGAGTAGATAGCTGATATTTTCACAAAACCTCTTCCTAAAGATGGGATTTATTTCTTTATCATCACTCAAGTTCATTCATAAAGATGTAGCAGGACAGGGGGAGCAGTTTGACAGGGGGAGTTCGTATGCATTCCTTTGCCATTGATGTCAAAGGGGAACAGAGCAGAAGAATATTGCCATCAATAACAAAGGGGGAGATTGTTGGACACAGATTGTCATTGATGTCAATATGGTAATATTAGAGGAGCAGACGAAGCCAAGAGGAGCGAAGAGGAGCACACAGAGCCATCGGGAGCCATATAGGCCACAAAAGAGTTATATGCATACAAATATACTATCGGAGGCCAAAAACCATATATATATGCATTTAACGCAAACAGAGGCAAAAAGACTTGTATATATATGTATTTACACTGTCGGCGGCATAAACATACATATATAGGCTGTATACATCATCGGTGGCAAAAACCATACATATATGAATTCAACACTATCGGTGGCTGAAGACTTAGTTATATGGTGCTTACAACAACAGATCAATATATATATATATATATATATATTATATTTATAATATATATCACAAAGTTCAAAAGGGTTGTCACCCCCGAAACCCTCTGATTGCAAATACAATTGCGGACCCGATGGTCCTTTTTATATCGCGCCTATTGTAATATCGCGTCTGTCGCGTTGGGATTATGTATCAGGAGTGGTAAAGGCCTTGCCACATTATCTCTGATTTGTGATTGCGACTGCCAACTGCCGATTGCGATTGCGACTGCTGACTGCTGATTTCTGATTGCAATTACGACTGCCAATTGTGATTACGACTGCCGATTGTGATTACAAGGTGGACTCGATACATTATAGACTCGGGTGAATTAATATTGAAGTCCGCCCTTTAGCCATTTTGCCTGTGTTTCCTCTGTAAATGAATTTTTGGCTTACGTGGCGTTTAGAGGCAAAAATACACTATGGAATGCTCCTGATAGTTCAAGAGGCTGAAATAATGTCGATGGCGATTGCAATCAAGACGTGGCAGTTCTTGCCATTTATGCAACGCGTCCTATGAGTATTGGAACACTCGAATAGATAGAGGAAGCCATGGATTGGGAATCCGAAGTGTCAAGCGAGCATAGATGGTCGAGCAAGTGCAAAGGAAGCTAAAGTAACTGGAGGAAGGAAGCTAGAAGGTCGAGTGAGTGTTGAGGAAGCTGAAGCTCAAGCGAGAAAGGAGGAAGCCAAAGGTCAGCATATCAGGCTTATATAACAGAGAATTGTCTTTACGCAGCTGTTGTTGTGGTGAAGACTCAGAGTATGAGGTAAGTAGAAGCAGCAGAGGCAAAAGAGGCAACAGAAGCAGCGGAGGCTGTAGAGGCAGCAGAAGCAGCAGAGGCAGGAGAGCAGGAGTGAGAGAACCTCAGTTGAATAGAGTGTAGTAGCATACCAGTTTATACCAAGGTTGGGTTGGAGCCTAAGAGGTTGGAGCCTCAGAACTGAACAAGACTGAAGTCATTGGGGGTAGGTGCTCCTAAGTGCAGAACCACTGCAAAACAAAGTTGGTGCTTTGGAGGTTGGAGCCTCACTGAAGTCCAAGTTGGAGCTTGACAACTATTCACAATCAGATTTATACTTATATTTATTGTATTTATTTCAGTGCACTGTCTTGAGTTTTACTAAAAGCATTAATTACAGCTGTTGATTTATGTGTTCTGTGTATACATATACATATCTCTATATGTTTTTTGGAAATCACTAGAACAATTAAAAAATAATAAGAAATACTAATTCACCCCCCCTCAGTATTTCCAACGATTCCTTTGAAGTAATAAGAAGGAAAAACCAAAGGTAACCACTATCCGCTTTTGGAAATCAGGACCTAGCCTTCCTGATGCTCAGAGAGGGCTCTCTCTTTAAAGTTTAACTTTGTTTTAGTTAAGATGTTTTAGGCTAGCTATGAGTGTTCAAGGGGTGTTTGATTTTGTTTGAAATTGGGTGATGGGATCTCTTAAACAGATGGATAAATTGATATCTTTTAGACCATTGGGCTATGGAGTCAACTGATAAGGAAGCATGACTATATACTCTCACTAAAGGGGATGTTCTAAGGGAAATATAGCAGAGTGCATTTCAAATATTTGAGACAGAGGAGTGGAAATGTTTCACTCAGGGTGAGAGAATAGTTAAGGGTTCTCAGACAAGGATAATGAATGAGGAAGGCAGGAATAATCGAAATCAAAGGGCAATTAAGAATCCTTTAACCTAGATTATTTATGAAATCAATCTAAACGAAAGAGAAATTAATAATTATTTAATTTAAATATCAGAAGAAAACATTCAAATGCTTAATTGTTAAAACAGAGTGTGATTTAAACAAGTTTTGAAATATTATTCCAGTTATAACATTTAGATTGAAACACATATAAGATTATGAATAACTTTGAGAAAATGACAAAAACACATGAAAATACTTGTCTGAAATTCGCTCAACACATCAATCCTTGGAACAATCTAATCTTTGTTAACCAATCCAGCTTGCTGGCTCATCAACTGATACAATAACCTTCTGGTTCTTCTTGATCAAAAAGTCTATAGAAATGTCTAATAGAATCCACCCTACATACTTCGAATTGTGAAGTATTTTTACAAAAGTTTATCACAAAATATCTCAAACTGATTTGAGATTTAATCTAGGAAATAAAAATATCTTCTTGCAAGAAGATAGAGACAACTATTGAACTATTTCATGTTGTCCCATTTGTTTTGGTACTGTTGGGTTTTATGGTTTGATTTTAGCCCTTTATGCTACTTTGTTGTTTGATCTTTCACGCTGGGAGCTTCATTTACTTTAGGCTTTCATCTGATACACATTGACACTGATACACTTTAACTCTACTGATTTGTCTTCATCTTTTTACTTGGTTGTTTTACCTTTACTGTACATTAACCTTTCTACTACATATTTCTTACAGTAAATTAGTTAATTTCTCCCATGCTTTAGCATCAGGTAATTGGATTTTTAGCATCCTCCTATATATTTCATCTACCTTGGTGCATTTGGAAAAATTAGGCTTATTGATAAACAATTGTTTTAGCTCATGTTGGAGGTAAAACAAGTTTTCAAATGTCTGGTAGAGTACTTTGCATGTTGGAAATGCCTTGATTGATGATGTATTGACCTATACTTTTGCTAGTTCTCTGATTTTTCTATTGTAATCATCATGTGTCATGCACTTGTCATTTATCACTAAGGGACTCGGTAACCCTTTCTCTCTCAAAATTTGAAACTTAGCCATAAATCTGTCAATCGCTACCTGCATATTTTGACACTTGTCCTCCAAGTTTAGCATTAAGTTTCCCTTGGAGAGGACCTTTATAACCTCCAAAATTGTCTTTGTTCTCTCTTCTATCTCCAAGTCCCGAAGCTCATGGTTATTCTTATTGTTAAGGAACCAGATAATTCTGGTAGCTTCTTCTGGAATTTCTTCTATTTCTTCTTTTACTCTTTGGATGACCTCTGTAGCCATCTTTATTAACTATATTTGCTCAAAAATCACTTGAATTGATGGCCAAATATCATTGACAGAGTCAATGATATTGGCCCGTAGTATTTCCTTAGCCTACCGAAGGGGTTCCTTTAGTGTTAGGTCCTTCTCCATGGCTTTTAGTCTCTCACTCATCCTATTAGTTTTTTGCACTTCTTTGTGCATGATTTTGGCAAGCTTGTAGTTAGTTTCCAAGCTTGTCACATTTTCTTTGAGCTTATTCATCTCTGTTTCCTGTATGGACATTTCTTCCATATCTTTAACCAACTTTCTTGCTTCTTCACCTGATGTACCTGCTGCTGATGTAGACTTTGTGGAATCTGGTTGTGTTGTGGCCATAGGAGCTGCGGGGGCCAATGAGGTTGCCAATGTGGAAGGAACAATTGTTATAATTGCTGGGATGACATTCACTGATGTAGTGCCAAGATAACTTTGCTTGAATTGGATTAAACTGTCCAATTCCTTCTTTGTCTCCCTTAACTGATCATTTAGTTTGAGGACTAAGTCCATCAACTCTTCATGCCTTATTTGATTTTCCAAGACTTCCCGTGTCTGGGCATGTTGCAGCTGAGGTATATTCAATTGCTTCTTGAGTGTTACAATGTCATCGTTCTTTTTCTGATCAATTGTTCAGTAGCTTTGATGTCGTTGGGATAATGTCCCAATTCAATCACTAAATCTTCCAAAGACTTCATTCTGGTGTCTTTGGCCTATGAGGAGGACTTTTCCAATTGATATTAGGTTGAAACGTTGTTCAATCAATTTTGCAACTGATGGGAAGCTATGACTTTTCCTGTAAGGGTGGAGTAAATCATTTCTCTAGCATGTTTGTGAAATTCAATTTGGTCAATGGGATGAATATTCCCTTTCCAATACCTCAAAATTGATCTTCTTGAAATTTGTTGATGTCCTTGGTCGTTGTACAATTGGCTTTATAAAGGACTTTTGCATCTTTCCTTCCTTGATGTCAAAAGCTGACATCAACCTGGTTTGATTGGTAGGTCTAAGATTGAGATACTGTGCATAGGACTGTGCCTTCAATTTCTCATTTCTCATTATGATTTCTTTGAACCTGCCCTTAATATCTCTACATTTATCAACAGGCCTACTAAATGAGGAGACTTCTACACTGAGCTTCCTTTCTAACCTTTGAGTCTGTGATGCAGATGGCTCCTATGTTTCTCTAGATGGATCTGTGCCCTTGCTCATGTCTAACTCAGTATTAGTTATTTCTGCTGAGCCTTTTGTGTCTTCCTATTCTGAAACAGGATTGAGCCTTGGCCTTTTGCTATGGCTGGCTTCATATTGCACATTTGAAGTGTCCATACCTGAACTGGAGGCTCCCTCTCTATTCCTTTTGGGATTATTTTCCTCATTCTAAGGAGTCTACAAAATAGTAGGGGTACTCATGGTTCTTTCATGCTCTGGTACTTGTAGGAATGAGTTTTCATCAAGCTGTCTCTCTAGATCAAAAAAGGTACTGTCAACATCTACCTTTGTACTATCCCTAATCGGTAATCAACCATCGGCGATGTTACAGAACTGATGTATAAAAGACCTCCTGAATGTTGCAATTGTGATTGTGAAAAGAAAGCGCCAAGTTATATGGATGGGTCTTATGGAAGGTTTGAACTTCACGCTTAGGTCTGGGGCTAAAAAGGGGCTTTATCAGATTTGGAGGGTTTATTCGGGGAATGGAGAGGTTTTAGGGGTGAACGGGAAGAGGAAAAAGGAGAAAATGACCAAATGTGAACCTTCCTTTGAAGACCACCAAGTAGAGCAAGCCTGTCTCTGACCTTAGAAAATCATTCTTGTATAGCAGAGCTAACACTGACTCCTTCTGGGGATGAGACCCTCCCTATGAGGTCTCAAGAACTTACAGATCAATGCCTTTCCTGTGAAAAACAAATTAGCAAAATTTCCTAGTGTTCCATTGGGCATGGAGTCTACTTTGCTTACACTAAACTGATAAAACAAAATATTTACAACTTCAAGGCCAAAAGACCTTAAACCACATAAATTTTCAGAAACGCCCATTAACTGGGCCATCAAAAACTGCTTCTCCTCCCATGCTTTTTAGCATGAAGGTATTGTTCCCTTGAATCTAAGAAATGATAAAAGGCCCTGTCGAGAAAGCATCGAACTTCCCATGGTTGCCTCTCTTTTCTTTCAGTGCATCCCACTTCAGAACCAAGTCTCCAACCTAAAAATTATCTGATTTGTCTTTCTATCAAAGGCTTCCTTGATCTTTTTTTGATGTGCTACAAATTTTTCAACCATCTGTTCTCTGATTTGATGTACCTCTGCCAAATTAGTGATCCTTTTTGCCATGTCTTCTTCCTTATTACATTCATCTTGTAGGAACTTTGCCACAGGGAGAGTTAACTGAATTGGGAATACAGCTTCAGTGCCATATACCAGCCTGAATGGAGAGTTCCCAGTGGATTTCTTAATGGTCACTTTGTCAGCCCACAGTGCATACTTGAGCTTAGAATCCCAATTCTTTTTGTTGTCCTCCAACAGCTGTTTGATTATCCTTATCAGGGTTTTGTTAGAGGATTCTGCTAGACCATTGCCTTGAGGGTAATATGAGGTGGAATGAACCAATTTAATGCCCATTGAATTACACATTTCCACCAATTCTTTTGTTCTGAAGGCTGCTGCATTGTCTGTGACTAATTTATGTGGAAATCCAAATCTGGTGAAGATATTCTCTGTCAAAAACTTCATGACCACATTATGATCAGCCTTTCTGGTAGGGATTGCTTCAATCCACTTAGTGAAGCAATCAATGGCTACTAATACCCATTTGTGTTGGCCACTGGAATGTGGATTGATTTCTCCAATGAAAAGGTCCTTTTGTATGTATTGGTTTTAAGAGCAGGGACTTCAATTGTTGTTTCCCTTCAAATCTTTGGCACCTGTCACAAGATTTAACAAATGAAAATACATCAGAAAATAAGGAGGGCCAATAATATCCAGCTCTGAGGATCTTGTGGGCAGTGGTTTTATAATAGTGATGACCTCCACATATGCTGGAATGAAACTGTTGCATGACTTCTATAGATTTCTCTTTGTCCAGATGTTATCACTGAAAAGATTTCAAAGAAAAAGGGTAAGGTAAGGAAGAATTGGTCTTGGTCATTCTCATTGTTTCTTTTAAGGATAGAGTCTTGTTCCCTCTGTTAAATATGGTCAACAATCTTGTTTTACCCACCATTGGTCCCACATTTATTCAAAGTGTCATGTGTTAAGGCTGTTTCAAAAATTACATGCACTACGAAATCAACTAGGAGTTTTCGTAGCGCAAACTCACAAAAATATACTATGTGCTCTACGAAACTGTTGTAGCTGCACATCATGATTTTGTGGGCCAATTTTGAGAAGAAAAAGGAACCCTTCTTGAATATGGGCTGCTGCAAAGGATTACTAACAGGTTTTGAACATCAAGCAAGGACAAATCAAGTGAGGGGAGGACATCCATGAACTCCAAACTCTATGTTATGAAAATGGTCATTATTTCATAGCTAGTATTGTTCATGAGACATCAAGCAGCGTTAAAGGAGTTATTCGTCTTAGCACAAGTATTTGAGTAGGGTCTATGGTTAATTTAATGCATGTATTTGATTAAAAGAGACAACATGGTTAGCAGAAGGATTCGAAGACAAGCATAAGGATGAAACTCTAAAAAGGAGGAACTTTGTCTCCTCGTTTCTAGCAGTCAACTTCCAAGGAGATCCCTGAGCAGCTGAGAACTCAATTTTGAAAAATGAAAGAGGATTTTCTTCCTACGATATTTAAATACAAAAACCTCTTTCAGTTTCTTCAAATTCATTATGAGGTGGGAGAAATTCATGGTTAAACTTGCACTATGAAATTGTTGTAGGTGCAATTTGTCACAAGCATATTTTTACACCTGGTTTTCAAAGACTCCTTCTGGGCAGTAGGAAATGTTTTTCAAACCAAAAAGAGAGGTTTTTGTTCAGCATGAATTGGTTCACAAAAGCCTCCTTCAGTATTTCTAAATACATTTTGTATGAGAAGATATGAGCTCTGTCCCAAGACCTATTGTTCAGCCAGAACAGAGCAAGGAACAGTCTCCTAGTTTCTAGGAACATCAAAAGGATGAGTCATCAAGGGCCAACTAGAGGGTTATGAGCACCACCAATTTCGACTTCATGGAGTTATAGGTGTCAAAGAAGTCTTTAAATTTTTAGATAATATTTTTATAATCATAATAAGGAGTTACACTCCTAGTTGTATTAGGTCTCTAGGACTGCTAGTTAGCTGTCTTTTGTATTAAATAGTTAGTTTTAAGTGTCTATAGGTTTCAAATTAGGAGGAATTCGAATTCCCCTCATGCTGGAGGAAGGAATCTACATGAATTCTATATATGGGAGAAGAAATAATGTATTAAAGGGTTGAATATTTTTAAGAGAAACTCTCTTATTGTGCTTTGGTGTAATACTTTGTTTCTAGTAATACAGTGCTTGGCTTTGCTTCTCAGGAATAAAAAGGGATTCAATATTCAGAATGTCTTGTGTTTTTCTTCTCTCTTTATATACAGTGGTATGAATGTGTGATTACTTAGAAATAACTTATAGTGCTCTAACTTCCTTTACACATTTATAAACTGTGTGGTCCTATGCATTTTTGATATATTCTCCATATGTTGAATTCTTATGTGCTAACTTCTATGTAAAGCTAATGTTATTATCAATACTAAAGCATATTTGACTCCATAAGCCCAATGGATACTTTCTAGTTGTGTTTCAACCTCTTACACTTGTTCTTTTGTTTCATAGAGTTAGCCATCTTATTCATTATCCAAATCTTTAATCTTGTGAGAGAGCCCTCTCAGATTGGGGAGGCTAAGCCTCAGCCAAAAGTTGGTTTGAAAGAGTTACACAAGGTCTACCTGATCAGCGGCCTATCGGGGTTTGATTTTGTGATAACACCAGACACATCAAAAGCATTCCAGATGGGTCCCTCCAATAGAGCAGATTTTTATTAATGCAATATTTAGTTGCCTTAAGCTTAATAGTTCTGGCTTGACTTGTGCTTAAGCCTGGAGGGATTTCTAGCTTCAGCAAGAATTTAACTATTCCAGAATACCAATCACAAGAAGCTAGGTTTTCTGTGACTGACCGCTTTCTTTCTGGTTTAGCTGCTTCCTCTTCTTCTGTTTGACCATTCTCTGAAATCGAGAACATGAGGTTTATGTCCAAAGTTTTGCAATTTTCTTTAGCTAATAACCTGGCAAGGCCCTGACTTTTAACAAGTTTGGTGGGCTTCAATTCTATATTAAACTCGATTAGTTTTACAATCCATTTAGCCCTTCTTCCATCAGCATCAGGTTATGTTAGGACATCTTTTATTGAAGAAGAGGGCACATATGCAATTATCTTGGAATGAAAAATATAAACTCTGAAGGCTTTCAAGGACTTGATAAGAGCATATGTATGCTTCTTGATAATATCATATCTCAGCTCAGCATCCCTTAATGTTTTGCTGAAAAATGCCACTAGATGCTCTAAGCCTTCTTCATCTGCTTGTAATAAAACTGCTACAAGGGTGTCTTCAGAGGCAAATGAAAATATATGGAACTCCTTGCTATAGTCTGGGCTGCTTAGAGTGGGACCTTCCATAATAGCTTTTTTAGTGGAATTAAATGGTTTTCTTGCTGCCTCAGTCCATTTGATTTCTGACCCCTTTAATATGCTTTACCAGTTCTACAAAATTTGGGATAAACCTCCTCACAAAATTTGTTTTGCCTAGAAAGGACTGGATGTCCTTCTTAGATCTCGGGACAGACAGTGTCTATATTGCTTTTACTCTTTCTCGGTCAATTCGGACACCTGCAGCAGAAACAATATGTCCCAACAACTTACCTTCTTCTAAAGCAAACTATGACTTTTTAGGATTGAATGAAATCCCAAACCTTCTGCACTTGAGGAACACTTTCCTCAAATGTTGCAAGTGGTCTTGATGGCTGTTGTAGTATACTATTATATCATCAAGGTAGATAAGGACAAATTTATCCTTGTCTCCCACAAATGCTATATCCATAGCTCTTTGAAAGGTGGCTCCATCATTCATCAGTCCAAAAGGCATCTTGGCATACATAAAAGTGCCCCAAGGAGTGGTGAATGCAGTCTTCTCTTGGTCATCTAGGTGCACTACAACCTGATTAAATCCTGAAAATCCATCTAGGAATGGCATCACTTTGGCCCCTGAGACCTTCTGCAGCAAATGCTCCATCTTGGGTAGAGGGTAGTTGTCTTTCTTAGAGCACTTGTTTAAGTTTATGAAATCAACATAGAGTCTGATTTCTCCACTTTTCTTCCTTACCACTACCAAATTGGCTACCCATTTTGAATATTTGAGAGGGACTATGATTCTGGTAGCCAATAACTTCTTGATTTCTTTTTCGATTAGAGGAAGGAGCAAGGGTTTATTGGTCTCAACTTCTGCTTGAAAAGTATGGTATCTTTATCTAAAGGAATTTTATGTTGGATGATCTTCTTATCATATGTTTTCAGGTTGCTATATTCCCACGCAAAGACATCAACAAATTTCTTCATTAAATTGTAGTACTCAGCGCTTTGGTCAGTAGATAGACGAGTGGACAGATTTATATATCTTGGCTGACCTGGACTCCCTATATTATGCTTACAGACTATAGATTGATCTTGTTTTTGGGCAGCCTTCTAAGGCACATCATTCTGGTCAAATAGTCTTTCTAGAGGAATTAAACCCTTAGGAATATGATTGCTGGGAAGTTGGACAATGCTATCTTTACCAATTTTATTTCTAAGCTGGGATTGGGGATTTTCTTCCAAGGCTTCATTTTCTTGGTCAATTTGCATTTCATAAAATTCATCAATGACTTGCAGGAACCTATTTACTTCATCATCATCTTCAAAAACTTTCCACTGCTGGACATTATCAGGCAAGGATGGTCTATATTTCATTTGAACTTCATAAACTAGTCTGGGAGGCATGGGAGGGATGAACATGCTAGCAGACACAACAAGGGAATCAACAAGCTAGTTTTTGGCTCTAGGGATGTATGAGATATAAAAACTATCAAAAGAATCTTTGAGTCTCCATACCTCATCTCTGTATGCTTTCAGCCTTGGGTGATTTTCTTGGAACATTTTGTTCACCTGTTGAATGATCAGATCAGCATCTCCAAACACTTTTATGCTTTTGATTCCTCTGGCTTTTGCTGTGTTAAGGCCCAATATTAGAGCCTTATACTCTGCTATATTATTTGTGACTTGGAAGGCCAGCTTTAAAGAAAGTTGTGTGATTTCTTGTTGTGGAGATATCAACACCACCCTTGCTCCTGTAGTCTCCCTGGAACATGCTCCGTCAAAGAACATCTCCCAAAACTGACCTCCTTGCTCTTCCTCGGCTTGAATCATTGGTTTCCTGATCTGCATTGAGGCCTTCTAAGATTCTTCTATTTGGAGAATGCATGCTCCAAAATCAGTGTCCACTGCATAGATAGGATGAATAAAAGGATTGTTCTCATCACTGATGATGTATGCCAGCTATGCTTCTCTGTACAGTCTCCTGCTCTCTCCTCCAAAGACTAGGACAGTGGCATAAGATAGATCATTCTGTAATGTCCCACCTAGTCTATTAATCCATCCTCTGGACAACAGCATGCCAAACTTAGGAGGGACATCTGCTACCACAATGTCCATTACCATGCTCTTCATGGGTAGCTGGGTTAGGGTAATGGCTAAATATTTGATCAATCCTAGGCACTTCACCTTCCTTGAATCAAAGGAAAATAAATCATGGTATGGTTTGGTGATGTCAAGGCCTAACTCTTACATGACAGCTTTTGGCATCAGATTGTGGCTAGCCCCTGTGTCTAGCAAGCAATTGTGGAGGAATTTATCATGAATGGTTAAGGAGACATAAAAAGATGGAGAGTTATCATCAGCAGGTTCAGTCATGGGACTCAGCACAGCCACAAGTTTGTCATATTGCAAATTGACAGAGTCAGTGGAGGTTTGTGTGGCTTTCAGTTCAAGAGCTTCAAGGATAGGCTTTCTAAACACTTCACTCTTTACAAGTTCTAATAGACGTACAGATATTTTTAACTTCTGGACTTCTGATTCAAAGCTGAAAGGGGAAGGGGACTTGTCGGGACCTCTTACCACTTGATTTGGTACTTTGAGGATGACTGGATCAGCTGCTGGTTTTTTATATATATATTCTTATATATTATATATATATATATATATATATATATATATATATATATATATATATATATATATATATATATAATTATATATATATATATTATTTTGGTATTCTGTGACTCTGTTTGGACAACAACCTTTTGGGTAGGATTCTCCTTGACATTGCTTGCTTGTGACCTCAGATTGTATCTTCGCTGCTCACCAGTCTATAGGAAAGCCTCTCTATCCCACCTTTGACTGTCTTGTTCCTGCATCAAAGATTCTTCATATGCAACCAAAGTAAAAAAGGCAGCACTACCTTTATCTTCCATGCAATGAATTTCATCCTCATCTTCAAACTGTTCCTCCTCCATGACTATGTTTTGAAAAGGAGTTTTAACTTTCTGTTCTTCATTTGGTTCTTTACCCCTCTGAATGATTTGCATTTGCTCATTTGCTCTTCTGAATGGGTTTGAGTTTCTAGGAGCGAATGTGTTCTGCCTTGTCTTTCCTGAGTTCTGTTCAACTTTTAGCTTAGATATTTCAAAGCCAATGACTCTATCATTCTGGTCATTTTATCTAATTTAGGTTCTGAAGATGAGTGGAAAGAAGAAGAAGCCTCACCTCTCTGCCTCCTTCTATCAGCATGACTTTTGAGCTTTTTTGCAGCCATAATATTAAATTCCACTTCTAGGGATGCATCCTGCATATCAACTAGAGTGGCACATCTTCTTTCTCTCAATAGTAGGCAGAAATCAGAGTCAAAAGCATTGGCATAAGTGAGTTTGGCTGAGGTGGGGGTTGGCTTTACTTCAACTGGTATTTTACTATACATACGATTGAATCTTTTATTAAAATCAGGCAAAGTTTCCCCATTTCGCTCTTCAGGTTACCAAACTCAGCATGGTAATACAGCAAGTCCTTTTTATCTCCCCAGTGCTTTAAAAATGCATCATCTAGGGCTTCAATATCAGCAATAGATCTAGGGGTCAATTCTTTGAACCACTTTCTAGCCTCTCCATTAAGGCTCTGAACAAAAACTCTCATCCACACATCATCTTCACTAATGTCTAAGTTATTAGCATAACTATGAAAATATTCAAGGTGTTCCTCAGTTGTTACCCCATCTATACCAGTGAACTTTGGCATATATTTCTGATACTCTCCTGTAGGCATAGCATTCAAAGGAACAGGTAGAACCAGGGATCCATACCTAGCAGCTATAATTCTTTCCATCTTCATAGGTGCTTGCTGACCTGCCATGACTGGGGTAGGTGGAATGCTACTAGTAGATTGAGTATTATGAAGCAATGCAGTGGATGACAGAGACAAAGGAATGTGATGGACTGTATGGGATGCTATCTTTGGACTGAGATCCAAAGGGGAACTAAATGAACAAGGAGCTGTGTGAATCTCTGAAGGAATTTTCTCACTAGCAATACTAGGCTCT
The DNA here is from genome assembly GCA_000404065.3 of Pinus taeda. Taxonomy (NCBI): domain Eukaryota; kingdom Viridiplantae; phylum Streptophyta; class Pinopsida; order Pinales; family Pinaceae; genus Pinus; species Pinus taeda. Next base: position 86,559 of record APFE030794673.1, on the reverse strand, counting down.
ATATCTTCAAATGATACATTCTCAACTAAGACCTTCTCTTGCAGAGATACACAAAATTTCTTAGGCTTACCTAATCCTGATGCCCCTTTCTGTGATGTTCTCTTCGACTTGACAATCTTCTCAGGATCAGGGACTGGTTCAATTGGTGATTTATGAGGATTTCTCCAGGTATGCCTCACAAACTGAGCTAGGACTTAATGTGGAGTCGCCAAAAGTTGGTCTTCCTCTAGTGGAGTCACTAGATAGATGATTACAACCAGAAATGTGCCCAGACTTTGTCTATCATCAAAATCTGGAACTGTGTCGTTCTCCCAGGGAAGCTTAGCTTCAATCTCCTCTCCCCGGCAATGGCGCCAATTAATGCTATCACCCCAAGAAACTCTCCTAGGTTGTATTTCGGAGATGGTCGGGAACATTACAAACTCAACATAATGTTGGAAATGGATGAATGGAAGGAATGATGCTTGTTCAAGCTAGATAACCACTCCTACTATGCTTAACTCCATACATGGGTGAACACCCCCAGATTATAAGGCTTTAGACCACCAATTACTCACAGTTTGAGGATTAGGTGAGTGTGGAGAGTACTGACCACACCAGCAGATGCACAACACCCTGTGATGGCCGGCTGCAACCAGTAAAGAGGTCTGCAAATCTATCTCCTAATGCACAGACAAGATGACAGCTCTCTGGCACTAAGTAAATAGAAACCTGCATAACACATTCAATGATACATACTAGACTTCAACACATAGGTGGGATGATAGCCCCTCTAATGCTAAATATCAAGATCACATGGAAAAATTCATAACAGGCACAACCTAGAATAGAATAGAAGTGGAAAGTGAGCAATTAACAACAAAAGATGTTTGTATTAGCTGAAAATGGAGACTAGACGCTGCAAGTATCAAAGTAGTTACAGTCTCCAGAAGTTGAACCTTACATCAAAACAACAACCATCAACCCTGATTATATCTATTTTCTAAGTATATATAGAGTTTCATTACAAAGATATTTTTCTATTCTAAGCATGGAGGGGTCATAATTGACCACCAACCACTTCAACTGCCTGATGGAGTTTTTAGTGCAATTTGTCTGCTTTAATGAACAGATTTGATCTTCTCGGATGCTCTGTTGTACTTCTCGAGCAGGTGGAGGGTAGTATGGAAGACATTCCATAGCTAATAAATGTGTTTAACTGCTCGAGGCACGTCCTTTTCTTCTTGGCCATCCTGTTTATTTAATGCGGTGGTTGAAGATTAACTGCGCAGAGTGCTGAATACTGGCCACCTTCTTCCTTCAGATGCACAGGACAGGCTATGGACGAGCTAACTACATGGAAAAACATATATCAGCCATTGGATCAAGTGAATGGAGGGCAGAGTTCTATTGGCGATAAGAGTCGACCGGAAGCAGGAGAAGAATTAGGCAGAAGTGGGAGCAAACAACGTGAGTTGTTGGATCTTGGACGAATAGATTCAATGGTCATTGGGTGGAGAAGATGTGTAGAGGTTAAAGAGCGGGGACATGCGAGTGGGCAGTAAGTGATATTTATTGCACCACTTTTAGAGGGGAGCGGTAATCATACACAGGTGCGTGATCACAATCACCGGGTGACGCGTGGCAGATGGGACACCGCAGAAACCACTTTGATCGTGCACTAATGCGCAGGTAGTTTATGGGCGCGGGAGGTGTGAATGCCATCTGATCACGGTAGAGTAGATTGGATGGTGTGGAAGCAGTTGGGTAGGTTATTTGTGGCGGGGACCGTTGGATCGGGCGATGTGCGATGTGCGATCAGATCGCATCGCAATATCACATCGACGGAAGTCAAGGGGCGTAACTTTATACACATGTGATTTGCGATAGCGATTAGAACCAAACCTGAATACACCATTGTGACATGATTTAATAGTAATATGACATTCGATAGGGGCAATCGGTAATCGTCCATCGACGATGTTACAAACCTAATGTATAAAAGACCTATTGAAAACTGCAATCGCGATTGTAATTGAGAAAAGAAAGCACCAAGTTATATGGACGAGTCTTATGGAAGGTTTGAACTTCGCGCTTAGGACTAGGGCTAAAAAGGGGCTTTGTCAAATTTCGGAGGGTTTATTCGGGGAATGGAGAGGTTTTAGGGTGAACGAGAAGATGAAAAATGAGAAAATGACCAAATGCGAGCCTTCCTTTGAAGACCACCGAGTAGAGAAAACCTGTCTCTGACCTTATAAAATCATTGTTGTATAGCAGAGCTAACAAGTACTATGATATTTTCATAAAACCCCTACCTATGGGTATGAGCCTAATCCAGACCTTAAAAAAACACCGTTTAGGGGGTCAAAAAAGCTCTGGAAGTTTAGGACTTGAAAAAATGATAAAAATAGTAAATTGTGTTACAACCAAAGAAACTGATGAAATTGGCTAGAAGTCCAAGTGGAATAGGTCGCTGGCCACTAATATCCACCTCGATCATTCCTACCCCATTAGGAAGAAATGTTCCCCATTGCATGTAGAGCCTCCATGAGGTGAGGAAATTTCTATTGAACCTCGTCTCTAGTGAGCCACTTTCCTTGGTGAAGGAGTTGGCCTGCTTTTATAACTCAATATAGTTGGATCCTCTACTAGTGATTGTTCTTGATCTATGTTTCATGATCCTATCAGTCATGGCATGTTTGACAAATATTGGGTTGAGCTATATTGGTTTCAACTACTCAACAATGTATGATGTGTCCAACAATGGGGGAAATTATAACCGCAGTCAGTCCACATTGAATACTGGGTGTAGGGAAAGGAAAAGTGGAGTGTTGAGCTTGAAAGCATTGACTCCTACAAAATTAGTGATGGTAGGCCCATATCAAAGTGGGGGAAGCTTGTGGTGGGCCCCAACAAAGTGCTCCTTATTCAAATGAAGCCAAACTTTGTCACCCACCTAGAACTTGTGCGACACCTGATGTTGATCATGACATTGTTTTTACTTAGAATTTGGTTTATCCAATATGTCATGGACCTACTAGAGGATGCGATGAATGTGGTCAATGAAGTTTGTATCTCTATTAGCTTCAGACTAGATATGTGTTGAATCTTCCTGAGTAGCTACAACTAGTATGGAAAAATCATTGAGACATAGTGGTTGGAATCCTAACCCCACTTGAAAGGGGTTTTGGCCAATTGAGATGTGGAGAGCTTTGTTGTAGATATGTTAGACATATGTGAGGATTCCATCCAATGTTCATGGATGCTTCGAGTTGTACATGCGCAAGATGTGCATGATCATCCTATTGACAACCTCTATTTGGCCATCAATTTTAGGGGTGGAAGGTCGTGGACTTAGTGAGCTTAGTATTCAACAAAACCCAGAGGCTTAACTAGAATGTACTTAGGAATATGCTATCCCTATATGAGATAATGGACTGTGGGATCCCAAAGTGTACCCATACTCATTCAAAGAATAGTAGTGGCTTTTGTTGTGAAACTCTTCTTATAGGCAGCCATAATGGCCATCCTAGAGAATTTGTTGATGACCACGAAGAAAATTTGTTACCATGATTGGTAGAAGGAAATACTGACATGTACTCCATGGATATGGATTCCAAAGGATAGCTAGGAGTAGGCAAAGGAGTATACAGACCTTTTTTTATTGATTTTAGGTTTGGAAATGGTGCAGGTAGTGCAAGATTTGATGCACTTCCCAACATCCCATCAAAGGTTTGACCAATAAAAATACTTCTGTAGCACGACCACTATTTTTTCTACCAAAAATTGTCCAGTGACCCGACTGTAGTATGCCTCCCAAATAATATTGGCATGTTCCCTTGAAGGAACACATAAGTGTCATAGGTGGCGTAACAGTGCATCTTGGAGGTGAAAGTCTAGAACTTTCTTACCTTCCAAGAGCATCTATTTTATGGTTCCGAATTTTGGATGACTCTTGTAAAGATGCAGCCATCCTAAAGTCTTGTGTCCAAAAGAGTCAAACACAATGGTCAGTGCCATAATTGACAGTCAGTTGAGGAAGTCTACAACATTATTGGTATTTCCCTTCTTGCACTTAATTTTCAAATGAAACTATTTTAGATATGTGGACCATTTCTGATAGTGATCATTCTGCAACTTTTCTTATGTCTATATGAACTACAAGGGTTGGTGGTCTATGTGGATGACTATTTGCTTCCCCAGAATGTAATTCTTGTTGAAGAATATAGCAAGAAATTCCCAATTGATTTTTGCTTGATTAAATTGAGAAAATTTGAATTTCCACATTAGTAGACAACTTGGATGTAGTTCACTTGTGTGGCATGGCTTTTGTCACCCAGTTTACTTAGTAAATTTGAGTTGGAGGATTTAGAGTTCAGTTAAGCCTATGTGATTGCTAATTTGTAGCAATCAAGGTCAGTTTTCCAAGGTTGTTTCCAGATGAACTAATTCCAACTTTTTGAGTGTTGTGGCCACAACCACCACCCTATTAAAGTTTTCCCTAGTAGCAATTTTGAATAGATCCCCTAGAGGATGATCTTGCACTCCTTCGAATGATCTATTTTATCCCAAGGATTTTAACCCTTTTCCAAGCCGTCTTCAATGTCTAAATGGTTAAGGCCACCTTAATAAATCTATGCTCCATAGTTCATTAGTAACCTAGCCTAGCCCTTTATTTAGTCCCTTCATCAGGGGTTTCAATCCTCATAATTATTCATGGTACATTTATTCCCACACATATAATCGCCCCTACCTTTACTATGGCCGTTCGTGCACTTAAAACACAAAACCTTCTATCACATATTTATCCCCCTTTTAACTCTTCATAAGGGAAATGCTTCACAAAACACGTTTAACATACCCGTTTATCACTTATCACACGTTGCCTTGATCAAGGGAAAAGGCTTGTTTATCATGAATAATTGCGATGCGATTAAGTCCTCAATCACATTGCATATCGCAATTGGCAAGACCCAAGGGTTATTCATAATGCAACCACAATGCACCGGATCTATCGGGGTCATTAACCATAGCGTATATAACTTTGGGTCCAGAGCCCCCACCACATAACACATATCGGCGGAGCCCAGGATCATATACAAAACACAATGTGATATGGCAGACCCACCACATTATTAAATACAACCTATCTATCTATCTATCTATCTATCTATCTATCTATCTATCTATATATATATATATCTATATATATATTATATATATATATATATATATATAAATATATATATATATATATAATATAATATATATATATATATATATTATATATATAATAAATATATATATATATATATATATATATATATATATATATATATCAGGTCTACACACATTGCGATATGCGATTTGGCGGACCCACCGATCTTATTAAACATAATATATATGTTATTGAATTTTCCTCCCCCATCGCTAAATTGCTATCGGCAAGGTCTAGCGCTTATGCATAAGGTTCAATTCAATGAAGTGGACACACCGATAACTATGCTTCTAGGCTTATAAATTTTGAAATCCAACCTTGTGGTCAAATGCATCCTTTTCCATGTATTCTTGTGTTTTCTATAGGATGTCATGATCCAGGTTCTCAAAGGAAATTCGGTATGGGTGATATGGCACATGATTGCTCGTTGAGATGTGCGATTGCGACTTAGTCGCAGCATGACGTTGGCTAAGCCAAGGGTTGATTCTTTGACACTCGCTTCTTTTGTTTTCATTGCGCCTTATCATTTAAAGTTTCAATGATGACAAGAGTTGTTCTAGGGAATTTTTATCATATTTTCATAATCACAGCTAATATGAATTATCTCTGTAAGCGAATTCGAGTGGATCTGATAGTAGATAAAGGCGATGTATGTCAAGATTGCACCTCTACACCCTCGGTGTCGATATTGCAAAACCGTAGTCTGTAGAAAGGGGGATGAACCACCACAATGCATAATGAAGGCACACTTTGTGTCAAAAGGGAGGCATAGCATTGATCCACCAAGAAGTCACTCCCTCCAGATAAACCTCAAGGCGTGCCAGATGTGGGATGATGAGCACGGAATCTTCAGTTTCCTTCAATAATTGACATGGAATAATAGCCATCCCACATAAGTGCAACGAAATGATACACAATCATTCGATGTCCCTCCCTTGGGAAGTAGAACGCTCCAACAAAGATGACTTCGGCGTGTCAATAGCCTCACCGACTATTCTCCTCTATATGTTTGGATCTATGTAATGAAAATAAAGGAGGTGAAAATTCAGTTGGGGGGGGGGGTCATTTTGAGATGTATAAGTATTACCTTTGGATAGGAGAGAGGGGCTTTTTGGGTTTTGAGATGGACAACTTTGATTATTGTGAATCAAGAGAGACTATTTAGCTCAATAAGGAGCCTGTGTTTTAGATTTATTTTCCTCTTTTATCATGTGTTTTGATCAGAATGTTGTTGCTGGTATAAATGCAAATGTATATTTGTTTTGTGCATATTGATGACTTTCAGTTCATTGTTATGCCTGGTTATTTGAATATGATTCAATATCAGGGTTAAATCATGAAAGGTTGCTGACTCAAAACTCTGTTAGACATTATATGCAAGCTTCTCTTCCATAAAATGGAATGTGTATTCCTGTATGAATGATTGGATTGTAAGTAATTATTAACGCATCCTTGTTCTTACATGAACTAGTAACTGATTCATTTAGACTTGGAATTCATATATGTTGCTTAACCTCTCTTTGTCAAGCTCCTGCAGGATAGATTAGGATAATTAGGACTAGATTAGAGTAGTAAGAAGTAGTGTAGATAGGATTTAATACATAGTGGTTAACTATTTATTTGGTTGATTTAATTGAAGTCTTCTTCCTAGAAGCAATCTTTCAACACCTATTACAGTTCACGGGGTCCCTTAAAACCCATTGGAACTAGCCATCCCAAACACAAGCAGGCCTAATTGGGGATTGTGATCAAGCTAGTTCCCCTTTGTTGGTATAGTGAAAATTCACCATATCAACGAATTGGCGCTAGGAGGGCCTAAACCGCCGTCCATAGCTTTTATGATTTCATTTATAAATGTCCACATGGACTCGAAAAGATTAATGCATGGATAGTGAAGGTCAAAAAGACCCTTCCTCTCATTCGGAAAAGCCTCATTTCGAAGAAGAGACACTGTGGGAGTATCTTGTTACTCAAGAAAAACTAGTCAGAAGACTTACTTGGGCTTACACTCGTTCCCTATCACAACTCCCTATCTTTCAGTCATTACCTTCGATAGCAAAAAGAAAGCCAAGGCTTTATCACATAAATGAACAAACGTCAGGAAATCCTTCTCTTGAAGATATTGTGCTTGATTCTTTATAGAATATCAACACTCCTTGGGAAGAAATCCCTGAGGATTCCTTGTCTGAAGGAAATCCCTAGCCTGATTGGGAAAATCCTAACGAAGAAATCCTCAACCAGAACATCCCTATCCTTGATATGGCTAATATTCCTCAACCAGGTGGGAACCAACTCCCACCTCCTATGAGAGCACTGCCTTCCTAGCTCACTCAGGATGTCATGGCGATACCTGGGTAGCAACATCCCTTACCCAAGAATGCAGAAAAGGTACTGCCTAAATTCAACCTTGAGCAGGGAGACATCATTGAAAACCATATCAATTCGTTCTTCCTGGCCGTGTGCATGCTGGGGGTAGCTGATGAAGATATAGTCTGTCGCCTATTCCCTTTTAACCTAACTAGTACAGCTTCCACATGGTACTTTCGCTTGAGAACTGGATCAATCATCTCATGGGCTGCCTTTCAATAGGCCTCTCTATACAAGTGTGGTGATGACAAAACCACTGCTGCCTTAGTCCTAGAACTATCCTGTTTGAAAATGGAAACCAAAGAAAAGGTTAAGGATTTTAATATCCAGTTCAACACCTTATTCAATAGAATCCCGGCCACCACCAGACCTACAAAAGAGGTGCTCATGGAATTCTACATCACTACTCTCCTTGTCCCTACTATGATGTGGGTCAAAAGGAGTAATGCACAGACCTTACAAGGTGTTATTAATGAAGCAGTAAAAGTCGAGAATGAAATGCTTAGTCTCATAGCATGCCACCATACAACTGGAGAAAATAAAGCCTTTCAAGCATCCAAGAAAAATTAATGGGCGTGATAACAAAGGGCTGAAACCAAAGAAAAGGATACCACATATGTAGAAGGTTTGCATCAGATCATTAAGAAGTTGACAAATACAATCATCAATATGAAAAGGAATTCTGGAGAGAGTACAAGTGGGAGTGGAGGAGAGTATAACAATAGAAAATCTTTCAAACCTTTCTATCGTAAGAAGACAGAAGGTAGTCATGGTCCACTTGCACTTCCTGCTCCACCCAATGAAGGGAATTTAAACATAGAAGAGTTGGCTCTTATCAGATCTCTCCTTAACCAAGAAGAACCTATAGTAGAGCTAGAGCCAGAACAAGCAGATGAGGAAAAATACCAAGTAGAAGAGCCCTTGGAAGAAGAATCCCAAATCAATGTACTGTGGGATTACTATACAAATGAGAACGATGATGACCAAGGAGATAGTATGGCAGAAATCCACACTAATGAAATCCACACATGAAGCAAAGGGCCACTTACAGGTGTGATGAAGCCTGTAGATCTAACCAAGAAAGATGGTTGCCCTGTCAAGGCACCTACTCCCAAAGTTCTTATTGAGAAGAGTAGACCTAGTGGTCAATCCAAGAATACCCTTGTTGCAAACCATCCAGAGAAAGAAAATGCATCTCCCACTGCAATGAAGGCTACTCAAGGGTAAACTCCCACCTTAGAATGGAAAAGTCGGTATGTTTACTCTACCCTATCCTATTTATAACATTGATTACAATATTGCGGATGATCTTAAGAAATCTAGGGCTAATATCACATACTTTGATTTGCTAAAATTAACACAGCAAAGGGATTTTCTCTTGAAAGCTATGATTGAGAGAAATTCTAAAACTCCCACCATCCCAAGTAGCTAAACCAAGAAGTCAGTGTCCAAACCTATCAACACGTCCATTGTAGCCCAAATGCCATCAGCTATGGAATCCATTCTATCCAAAATGAAGCGAAACCCCCAAGATGTCAGTGTAGCCATGATAGGGAGAAAATCAAAATCCATGACCCCACCTTTCCTTATCACATTTGAAATCCTCAACATGAACGTACACAATTTCCTAGTAGATTCCGGTGCCTCGTCCACTATGATGCCTTACGCTGTTGCTAAAATACTACATGCAATACCTGAGAAAACTGGGACTCGAATTATGCAATTGGAAAGGATAAATGTAAAAGTAATTGGAGAATTGAAAGATATGTTGATTCATATGGTTGTTAAACCACAGTACACACAAGTCATTGATATAGTGGTAGTGGATATACCCGAAGCCTATGGAATGCTGCTTAGTAGGGGTTGGTCAACAAAAATTAATGGATATTTCTCAACTGATTGGTCCCATCCCTTGTTGCCTCAGAAGAGAAAAGGTGATAGGTTGAGAGTTAATCGAGAAAGATACATGAAGTATGTGGTAATGGAACTAAATGGTCCCAATGAGCCTGTAATGTTTACCAACTCCATCCTTGGGAATTATAGTTTCAATGTTTGTGCCATAGAAACCTGTTTTGGAGAATTCCATGCAGAAACAGTTAAGGAAACTTTGACACACACATAGTTGAAAATTCCCTCCCATAATCCAATTGATGAACTATCCTGTATTATAGTAGATGATAGGACTAATTTCTTAGATACTAGTTCAATTGATGTAACATTAGATTCTATATTCTTGACATTATTTTGATGGATCTAGCTGCCTTGAAGGTGCAAGTGCTAGGAGCATTCTCATTGACCCTCAAGGGAACCAACATTTGATGGCCAACCGGTTGGAGTATGCATGCACCAACAACACAACAGAATATGAAGGCTTGCTGCAAGGCCTGAAGAAAGCCATTGATATGGAGGTGAAAAATCTTAAAAATTTTGGTGACTCACAGATAATTGTGGATCAAGTAAGGAAAAGGATACACTACATTTCGCCACACCTGGTAAGGTACTAGCATGAGGCATGGAGCTTAAATGAAAGTTTTTATTCCTTTAATATCACCTACATACCTCGAAGGAGAAACCAAGATGCTGATTTGATGGCTAGTATGGCTGCTAAACTTTTGTCTGATTATAGATTAAAGAAGAATAAATGGTATGTTGAATTGATGTTTAGACCATTTGTTGGAAGGTGTTCGAAGATGACAAGCAAATCCTTGAGTTCTTGCATTGTGAGGAGACATTCAAGAATGTAGTTATTGATGAGAGAGAACATGATAGGCTTATGAACAAAAGTGAAGATGAGGAAAAGGATCAGCCCAATGTGATTCCCAAACCAGTTGTTAAGATGGAGCACTTGTATGACTTGCATGATAAATTCAAGAACCTGACTGACTGCAAAATGCATAGCTCATCCATGAAGTATGAAACGGTTAACCTTGGGACCAAAGAAGACCCAAAAAATGTCAATCTGGGCCTTGGGTGCTCTCCACAAGAAAAGGCTGCATTTGTCAAGCTATTTAAAGAATACAAGGACATCTTTGCATGGACATATGAAGACCTAAAGACATTTGATACCAGTGTTATGCAACATGTAATCCCTTTGGAAAAGGAGGCCAGGCCCTACCAACAAATGCTACGTAAGATGCATCCAAGCCTAGAACCGTTGGTGAAGAAAGAATTAAAAAAAATGCTGGATGCAAAAATCATTTTCCCAGTTAGACATACCCACTGGGTAGCCAATCTAATGCCAGTAAGAAAGCGAAATGGAGACACCAGACTGTGTTTGATTTTAGAAACTTGAACAAAGTATCTCAAAAGGATAACTATCCCGTCTCTTCTATGGAACACATCCTTCAGTGCGTTTCTGGGTCTAAAATGTTGTCCCTATTAGATGGGTTTTCAAGATATAATCAAGTATTGGTATCTCATGGGGATCGGCTTAAGACAACCTTCAACACTAAATGGGGCACCTACGCATATCGTAAAATGCCTTTTGGACTCATTAACATCGACATCACATTCCAAAGAGCTATGGAAATAACTTTCTAAGGGTTGATTAATAGACCAGTAGTGGTTTACATGGATGACATCACTGTGTATTCATATCACAGAATATTTATCACCTGAGACAGATTTTTGAAAGATGTCGAAGGTATGGAATTTCATTGAATTCCAAGAAGAGCATCTTTACAGTCACAAAGTGGAAACTACTAGGTCATATCCTCTCTAAAGAAGGGATTTTTATTGATCCTGAAAGAATAGAGACCATCGTGAGAATACAACCCCTTGCCAATAATAAGGAGATGCAATATTATTCGAGAGGATTAATTTCGTTAGAAAATTTGTCTCAAGCTTCGTGGAAATAGTGTGCCCCATGCAGCTGATGATGAAGAAGGATGTTGTGTATAAATGGAGTGATGAAGCCAAGAAAGTGTTTCGACAAATCAAGGAAGCCATCGCTGAAGCTCCTACATTGGTCAGCCCCGAGTTCGGCAAGGAATTCTTCTTCTACACTTTTGCTTATGATGTTTCATATGCCACAATACTCACTCAGAAAAATAACAAAGGAAACGAAGTCCCTATTTCTTGTATGAGCTCTAATCTCCAAGGGGCAGAACTCAACTACCCAGACGTGGACAAATAGGGCTATGCAGTGTTCAAGGCCATGAAACATTTTTGCCCTTATTTACTGAAAGCTAGGACCAAAGTAGTTGCCCCCATCCTACTATAAGATACCTACGCTCATAAATGCAATGTGTGTCAAACCACCACAGGACGAGAAAGAAAGCTTGTTGTTCCCCTCAAGCCTGTTATGATTTATCGACCATTCTAGAAATGGGGCCTAGACGTCATAGGTGAGATCACTCCAAACACTTCACAATAGCATAAGTATATACTCACAGTGACTGACTACTTCACCAGATGGACCGAAGCCATCTCACTTTGGAAGGCGAATGAAGATGAGGTAATATCATTCATTGAGAAATTCATTATCAAAAAGTATGGCATCCTTGATGCTCTCATATTTGATAATGCTTCTTACTTTTCATCACTAAAATTGACTGAGTTTGCTATTGACAAATCAATCCACATAAGGTATGCAAAAAACTATTACCCCCAGGGAAATGAAGTTGCAAAGTCTTCAAATAAAAACCTTATCCGCATAATCCGCAAGTCTGTCACTGACAACCAGAGGAACTGGCTCAACACCCTAACAAATTCCCTTTGGGTCGATAAGGTCACCCCTAAAGTGGCCTTAGGAAACTCCCCATACTTCCTCGTCTATGGACAGGAAGCCATCTTGCCTCCAAAAATCATCCTTCCCTCCTTACAGCTCTCCCAAATTTCAAGAGGAACCCCTTCAACCTTGCTTCAAGAAAGGATCAACCAATTGATGAGGCTAGATGAATTAAGAGATAAAGCCATAATTAAATTCCAAAACCACCAAATGATTGTAAAGAGATGGTTTGATCATCATTTGGCAGGAGATAAAGACTTCAAAATAGGAGAGATAGTCCTGAAATGGGACAAGTTAAATAAGCCAAAAGATAAACACACGAAATTCCAACACTTATGGCTGGGCCCATTCCAAGTTGTGGAAAAATTGGTCAAGGAACTTACAAGTTGAAAACTTTACAGGGAGAAACTGAAAAACTCCCTGTTAATGGACAACATCTGAAGAGATACTTCCAGTAGGCACCACATGGTGGTTACCTCCTTAGTAGGTTAGAATTCATTTTTTTTTTTGCTGTTAGTTTAGTTGCATTTCTGTCTTTTTCCTTTGTTCCTTGCAAATTTTATCTTCCTTCTGTTTTGAATTGCAGTCTGTTTCAGTCAGCTGATTTTGGTCCTCCAGCCTCGTTCTACCTTTTGGATTTTCCCTCATTTACCACTTTCATCCTTTCCCTTCCTCATTAACCTACTGATGACTCTATTGTTCCTAAATCCATCATTACCCTGTAAATCAAACAAACTTTCTATCAACCCATGAGAACTTGAAAATCAATTGTAGAATTCAAAACAAGCCACTCATTGGCATCTGTTGAGAACTGGGTAAGATCTGTCGATAACTTGGATATTTGGAACATGTAGGGGCATCTTTATAAAACAATAATGTGTAACTACAGTTGGACTGGCATGGAGGGACGCTGCATTTTGAATAAATCCCACTCAGACCTAGCCTATACTTAGCTGTAAGTTTTGCAGTCATTCTCCATGGGTTCCATCCACCACACTAAGTTTCCCAATACATGTCATCTACAAGTAAACCTCCTTTCATGGGCTAAACTCATTGTCATATACTTGTGGCAAATCCAATTGTGCTATAGTCCTTGTGCTTGAAACTGGAAGGACTTATTTAAAAAGGAAAATGAAATGTCGAGTCCTTGTGCCAACCTAGAAGGATAGGTTGCTTGGGAAGCTAGTTAGAGTAGGGATTGTTGCTAGGCTCAGAGTACCAGTTGATAAAACAAGCCCAACCTTGCTTAAGTGGTTTAAAAAAAAAGGCAAGATCCATGACTGCGCCCCATTCAATCATATGAAAGTATAGCAGTAAAATTTCTATATAAAGTGTAGATAAACATATTTACATCAAGTTTAATGAGCAATAAAGAGCTGAGGTACACACCTCAACGGGTATTGACAGACCAGTGATGGCTCTGAAAGGATCTTGAAAGTAGAAAATAGGTAAAGAAAGGTCAATAAACCCCATAATATGACCATTGGAGAATGCTTGTCAAAACCTTACTAGTGAGAAGAAGCTATTTGTCTTTATTCCGCCTGAAACAATTAATGTAGAAGTGGAACCCATGCTTGTTCATTTGTAGAAATCACATTTCGAGTTTATCTTAAAACCCTAATGCTTTATGAATCCAAGGTTTATTTGGAAACAGAGACAACTGGTTCACCATCCAGTTCACCATTTGTTGTGGCCACAACCACCACCCTATTAAAATTTTCCCTAGTAGCAATTTTGAATGGGTCCCCTAGAGGTTGATCTTGCACTCCTCTGAATGATCTATTTTATCCTAAGGATTTTAACCCTTTTCCAAGCCAAGTCTTCAATGTCTAAATGGTTAAGGACCCCTTAACAAATATCTGTTGCATAGTTCATTCGTAACCCAACCTAGCCCTTTATTCAGTCCCTTCTTCAGGGGTTTCAATCCTCATAAGTATTCATGGTACATTTATGCCCGCACATATAATCGCCCCTACCTTTACTATGGCCATTTGTGCACTTAACACGCAAAACCTTTTATCGCATCTTTATCCCCCTTTTAACTCTTCACAAGGGAATTGCTTCACAAAACACGTTTAACATACCCGTTTATCACTTATCGCACGTCGCCTTGATCAAGGGCAAAGGTTTGTTTATCATGAATAATTGAGATGCGATGAAGTCATCAATCGCATCGCATATCACAATCGGAAATACCCAAGGGTTATTCATAACACAACCACAATGCACTAGACCCACCAGGGTCATTACCCATAGCGTATATAATTTCAGGTCCGGAGCCCCCACTGCATATCGTATATTGGCGGAGCTCGGGATCATATACAAAACACAATGTGATATGGCAGACCCACCATGTTATTAAATACAACCTATATATATATATCGAGTCTAGTCGAACCATATATCACAATCGACGGGGTCCTAGGCCTACGCACATTGCGATATGAAATTTGGCAAACCTACCGATGCTATTAAAAAGAATATATATGTTATCAGTTCTGCCTCCCCCATCACTAAATCGCTATTGACGAGGTCTAGCACTTATGTATAAGGTCCAATTCGATGAAGCAAACCCACCAATAACTATGCGTCCAGGCTTATAAATTTTGAAATCCAGCCTTGTGGTCAAATGCAATCTTTTTGGTGTATTCATGTGTTTTGTATAAGATGTCATGATCCGGGTTCTCAAAGAAAATCCGGGAGGGGTGATATCACACATGATTTCCCATTGAGATGTGCGATTGCAACTAGGTCACAACATGATGTTGGCTAAGCCAGGGGCCGATTCTTTCACGCTCGCTCCTTTTGTTTTCATTGTGCCTTATCATTTAAAGTTTCAATGATGATGAGAGCTATTCTAGGGCATTTTTATCATATTTTCATAATCACAGCTAATATGAATTATCTCTGCAAGAAATTTCAAGTGGATCAAGTAGCAGATAAAGGCGATGTATGTCAAGACAACACCTCTGTGCCCCCAGTGTTGATACTGCAAAAGCGTAGTCTATAGAAAGGGGGATGAACTGCCACAAATCATAATGAAGGCATGCTTTGTGTCAAAAGGGAAGCATAGCACTGATCCACCAAGATGTCACTTCCTCCAAATAAGCCTCAAGGCATGCCAGATGTGGGATGATGAGCACAACATCTGCAGTTTCCTTTAAGAAATGACATGGAATAATAGCCATCCCACACAAGTGCAACGAAATGATACGCAGAGATTCTCTGTCCCTCCCCTAGGAAGTAGAACTCTCCACCAAAGATGAATTCAATGTGTCAACAACCTCACCGACTGTTCTCCTCTGTATGTTCAGATCTATGTAATGAAAAGAAAGGAGGTGAAAAGTCAATGGCAGGGAGTCATTTTGAGTTGTATAAGTATTACCTCCATATAGGAGAGAGGGGATTTTTGGGTTTTGATATGGACAACTTTGATTATTGTGAATAAAGAGAGTCTGTTTAGCTCAATAAGGAGCCTATGTTTTAGATTTATTTTCCTCTTTTATCATGTGTTTTGATCAGAATGTTGTTGCTAGTATAAATGCAAATGTATATTTCTTTTGTGCATATTGATGACTTTCTGTTCATGGTTATGCCTGGTTATTTGAATATGATTCAATAAAGGTTAAATCATGAAAGGTTGCTAACTAAAAACTATGTTGGACATTAGATGCAAGCTTCTCTTCCATAAAATGGAATGTGTATTCTTATATGAATGATTGGATTGTAATTAAGTATTAATGCAGCCTTGTTCTTACATGAACAAGTAATTGATTCATTTAGACTTGGAGTTTATATATGATGTTTAACCTCTTTGTCAAGCTCCTGCAGGATAGATTAGGATAATTAGGACTAGATTAGAGTAGTTAGAAGTAGTGTAGATAGGATTTAATACATAGTGCTTAACTGTTTTATTTGGTTGATTTAATTGAAGTCTTCTTCCTAGAAGCAGTCTTTCAACACCTATTACAGTTCACGAGGTCCCTTAAAACTCATTGGAACTAGCCATCCCAAACGAAATTAGGCCTAATTGGGGTCTGTGATTGGGCTAGTTCCACTTTGTTGGTATAACGAAAATTGACCATATCAACATGGAGGAACTAGTGGAAGGTCAATTGTGAAGTGGACTTCATTCAAATTGATGATCATCTATTTAATTGATCAATCAACCCAAAATAGCTAGTGCATGTAGAAAATTTGAGTTCTTTAGGCTTGGTGGAGATTCCAAGGAAGTGTAACATCAGTTGTAGACTAGTCTTGAGTGTACAGGTGTTGCATGCAGTAAGATGATTAGCGTAAGGAATTGTGCAATCCATTTTGGAGAAATTCCTATATAACAGGGGCCTAGTTTCTCAAGGAACAACACAAGGAAATGGGAGCTCAAGTAGATGCATAAATTGACTAAGTTTGGGTTAGATCTTCTCAGTGACAAAAGAGATAGGTTATGCACTTGTAGGTTGTTCTCAATTGGGTAAATAATTTGTAAAACATCTCTATTCATCAGATTAATGCAAGTAAACATTGAGATTTTTAAAATTTTTCCTTCCCTGGGAAAAATACTATTTGCATGTGTGTGATTTCTTATTGCATGTCTGAAATTTTTGTTCTAAATTGTGAATTAACTTCCAAAAAGCAATAGAGTAGGTTTGTGTATTGTGATTTTGATTAAAACTTCATGAGTAGTTGCAAATATACACCATAATTACATGGTATCAGAGCAGGATTCACATTAGAATAATAATTTCAAAGTTGTTCCTTAGGAGGTTTGAATTTGGAGTTCAGTGCAGCAGGATCTCTTGAGGGCTGAGATGTCCTTCAATGGACTAAGCCTAAAGTATGCCTTGGAAGGAACCTCTATTTTTTTTGCATGGAAGGATCACATGGAGGCGGTATTGGATGATAATATATTTCTAGAATACATCAAGATTGATGTTGTAAAACCACCAGATTCAGATGCCCAGAACCTTTCTTAGTGGAAGAAATATGTAGTAAAGGCAAGGAGAATAATATTGGAGGGAGTACGGGATCACATTGTTTCAAATTTCCATGGAAAATAAAATTTATTTGCAATGTGGAAAGCACTGACATAATTGTTCAAGAATAGTAGTGATCACAGGAAGTTGGTGCTCAAGGATAAACTTCAAAGTATCAAAATGCAAAAGAATGAAACTATTTTACAATATTTGAGCAAGTTCACACGATGTCATGATGAACTTGGCAGGGTCAATGTTAATATCAATGAATAATACTTGGTAAGCCTAGCCCTTCTAGGCCTTCCCAAGAGCTAGCGTAGCTATCAAGATTCTACTGAGAGGGAGAAACTACTGAATTGGGAGCGCTTATGGTCTAATTTGGTACAGGAAGAAGTAAGGTGGAATAATAGAGATGGGACTTCATCTAAGGGTGAGGTTGAAGAAAAATTTGCACTGGATGGAAAGGTAAGGAAGGGAAAAGGGAGGAAATATCAATCCAAACCAAAATCCAAGGAAGAGGGCACGAAGAAATAATTTTCCAAAATTAAATGCTTCCATTGTCATAAAATTTGGCACTATTCCACAAATTTTCCACACAAAAAGGAAATCAAGAAGACATCAATAGGATAAGCAGGTGAATCCTTGGCTTCACATTTCAATCTTGACTTTACCCTTATCGCATGCATGGTCAAAAAAATGATGGGGAGTGTATGGTACTTGGACTCAGGTGAATCATTCCACATGACAGGGTGTAGATATTTTTTCAATGACCTAGAGGAAAATGACTTGAAGATGCACATCAAGATGGGTGACAACAAAAGGTATATCGCAATTGGGATCAGTACAATCACCTTTCAGAGGGAGTTGTGCTCACCCCTCAGTTTTA
Source organism: Pinus taeda (assembly GCA_000404065.3). Taxonomy (NCBI): domain Eukaryota; kingdom Viridiplantae; phylum Streptophyta; class Pinopsida; order Pinales; family Pinaceae; genus Pinus; species Pinus taeda. The sequence continues at coordinate 68,407 of APFE030794673.1, read as the reverse complement.
AATATGTCATGTTTGTTTCATCTCTACAGGAAAATCTCATCTTGCATTTTTCGAAGATCGTGGTTATGATGTGATCTTCAACAAAGGAAAGGCATTCCTGAGGCACATAGCCACAGGAAAGGTGAAGCAAATTAGGGTTCATGTGGAGAACCTGTATTATCTAGATGTGGAAGAATGTGTTGCATTAAGCACAAAGGTGGAGAAGGCACAGAGCTGCGATGTCGGTGAACTATGGCATAAAATACTTGGCTATTTTAATCATGGCGCCTTGTTATTTCTAGCATTTGCTTTGGTGTGAACAGAAAAATCCACAATTGTAGCAAACCTTGACTACTATTGTATAGTTCCTAGATTGGATATCTTGTCTTTGATTGATTCCCATTTGCATCAGTTTACAAAGGAAAGAGTTATCATTACTGCATCCTTGACTAATGATTGTTGTATTTTCTTGATTTAGTTCCAAAGCATTTAAGTTTCTTGCCATTACATTCAGATTTGTTTCTAGCATTTGTTTACTTTTGTAATACACTATACTGCTAGCATTACCCCCACTACTAGCACAAATATTTTGTCAATTTTATTGATTATGTCTCATGGAAGTGTTAGATCTTCTTCATGTAGAAGAAAGATGATACATTCTCCAAATTGGAAGAATTCAAGGGATTGGTTGCGAAATAAATCGACAAGAAGGTGAAGGCTCTCAGGAGCGATAATGGACGTGAGCACATGTTGAATGAATTTAAAATTTTCTTTGCAAAACAAGGCATTCGATGAGAGTTAATAGCACCCCACAACCCACAGCAAATTGGGGTGGCTGAGAGAAAAAATTGTAACATTATGGGAGCAGTGAGGGCGATGTTCCATGGCCAAGGCATACCTCTACATTTGTGGGTCGAGGCATGAAACACATCAGTCTATTCGCAGAATCGAAGTCCTCATTGGATTCTGAGCATGATTACACCAGAGGAGGATTTCTTAGTGAGAAAGTTGAATGTGTCACACTTCAGGAATTTTGGAGCCTCTATTTACTACTCCAAAGAATCAAGGAAGAAGCTAGAGCTAAACAAAGAATTGGGGGTATTTATGGATTACACAGAAACTCCCCACAATTACTATGTGCACCTTCCATCCCTCAAAATGACAATTGTGCGAAGAGATGTAAAATTTTATGAGGAGAAAGCGATGCAATGCTCTCTTGAGAGAGAGCTTTAGATCCCACTAGAAGAGGAGCTTTTAGATCCAAAGGAGGAACCTTCGAAAGTTGTGGAGTAGCCACAAGTTGAGGAGAAGAGAGTGGAGACATCCAATCAAGAAAAACCATCTAGAGAGGGGAGGAAAAGAAATAGGGAAGTTGAGATACTTGTTTAGGATGCAAGGGAGAATGTGGGTGGTCCTTCAAATTTGTGTAGGCAAAGAAGGTCACCTGATCAGTACACTGGCTAAATGGCTCTAATGGTTGAGCTTGTAGAGATTGAGCCATCCTATTTCAAGGAAGCAGTGGAGCAACCTGTATGGGTTGATGCAATGGTGGAGGAATATGAATCCATTGTAAAGAACAATGTTTCGGAGGTGGTCCCAAGACCAATCGATAAATTAGTTGTTAGTTCACGATGGATATTCAAGGTTAAGAAGGTAGCAGATGGAAGCATAGAAATGTATAAGGCTAGATTTGTGGCCAAGGGGTATTATCAAGTTGAAGGAATTGACTATGAGGAGACCTTTTCTCCTATAGAAAGGTACTCATCCATTAGATCAATTCTTGCTCTGGCTGCACATATGGGGTGGAAGATCCACTAGATGGATGTCAAAACAACATTCCTAAATGGATTTATTGAGGAGGATGTGTAAATAGACCAACTAGAATGCTTTGATACTTTTGATCAAGAATATCATGTGTGTAGACTCAAGTGGGTGTTTTATGGTATCAAACAAGCACCCAGTTCTTGGTACACCTGAATCAATAGCTACCTCACTAGTTTGGGCTTCACCAAAAGCGAGGTGGATGAAAACCTCTATAATATCTAGGTAGAAGGTAAACAACTCATTATTGTCTTATATGTTGATGATTTAATTTTAATTAGTGATGAACAATTGATCAGGTCTTGCAAGGAGAACCTTGCAAGAGAATTTGAAATGAAGAACATGGATCTCATGCACTACTTCCTCGGGTTGAAAGTATGCCAAGGTGATAGGGAATTGTTTTCCTGTCAAGGAAAGTATGCAAATGAGATACTAAGATTTCACATGGAGAGATGTAAACCCATGGAGACACCTCTAGCGACTAACTAGGGGAAGGAGGATGCCACTTTAGGTGAGGAAGTGGATGCTACCATTTATCGGCAGCTAGTGGGTTCACTGATGTATCTTGTGAACACACGACTAGATATGTGCTATGCAGTAAACCAATTGAGCCAAGATATAGTTAGGCCAACCAAATTATTTTGGAAGGAAGCTATGCATGTTTATGGTACCTCAGAGGAACTACCTAGTTTGGACTATGGTACAAACAAACAGAGGGAGTGAAGTTGTGTGGTTTCATAAATGAAGATTGGGCGAGGAGTCCATAAGACCGAAAGAGTACATCAGGTGGAATTTTTAGTGTTGGGTCTACCATTTTTTTCTAGTACAACATGAAGTAAAGATCTATGGTGCTCAGCTTAGTAGAAGAAGAATACATGGCTGCAATTCAAGTACATGTGAGTTAATATGGATGAGAAAGATACGTTTCGGATTGTTTGGTCTGATGATGGATCTAATGTGATAAATAGAGTTTCATCAAGCTCTCTGAGAATCATGTTTTTCATGATCGATCCAAGCACATATATAAATATTATATAATAAATATAAATATATATATAATATATATATATATAGATATATATACATACATATACATATCATATATATATATGTAATATACATAATGTATTAAATATATATATACATATATATACAATATGACATATAATATATAATTATACATATTATACATTATATACATATTACAATAAACATATAAAACATAATGTACATAATATATATATATATATATGGTAAATATACAATATTACATCTATGTACATATATATATAGATATGTAATATATATATAATAATATATATATAATATATAATATAAATAATATATCACCATTTATGGGACTGTGTGTAGAGGTAGATAATGTTGGTTCAGTACATTCTTACAGAGGAACAAGATGTTGATATTTTGACAAAGGCCTTGTCAAGAGGGGAGTTTGAGTTACATAGGTGCGAGATAGGGGTGGTTGATAATCCCTTTCTTGCTGAGAGGGAGTGTCGAAATATGTAGCAAGAAACTCTCAATTTGATGTTTCCTTGATTAAATTGAGAAAATTCGAATTTCCACATGAGCAGACAACTTGGATGTAGTTAACTTGTGTGACATGGCTTGTGCCACCTAGATTACTCAGTAAATTTATGTTGGAGGAGTTAGAGTTCAGTTAAGCATATGTGATTACTAAATTGTAGCAATCAAGGTTAGTTATCTTAAGTTGTTTTCAGTTAAAATAGTTCTAACTTTTGGAGGAACTAGTGGAAGGTCAGTTGTGTAGTGGGACTTTAGTCAAACTCAGTGATTATATATCTAACTAATCAATCAACCCAAAATAGCTAGTGCATGAAAAGAATTTGAGTTCCCTAGGCTTGGTGGAGATTCCAAGGTAGTGTAACATCAGTTGTAGATTAGTCTTGAGTGTACATGTTGTTGAGCACCAGAAAGGTATGTAATTCCAACTTATTTCTCTATGTTCTCCCTTAATTCATAACTTCTTTACATTCTAAGATGGTCATATGACAAAGGATTATGATAGAGTTAATGGGATTTGTGACTGATGTAAAATGATTAATTATTGTCTTTTCCTATGCTGAAAGTGAAGGAAATGGAAAATCGCCATTCCGGAGAAAAAGACAAGGCAAAACCAATTGTTGTCCCTTTGATAAGGAACCACATCTAGACAAGGAAATCGAGATTGAAGCACATGGGCTAGGAAAAGGAAGAAGAAACGCAGTATCAATGCAAGAGGACGAAAATATAACTAAAGGTTAAAGATATGGTGAATCCTTTATGTTCCTTTGATCCTGAGGGATCGCTACCTCAAGGCTATTTGTATTTTTGGTATTTCTGCCTGGCCATTATAGAAAGGGACAACGTTGCTAGCCCAAGGGGTGGATTATTATTGATTTATAGAATTTGTTGTTGCAATTTGAACTTTGATCATGGAATCTCTTTAAAGAAAAATCACTGTAACTCTATTTTTATGATTAATACATAAACTTTGTTGCTGTTCCATTATCTGATTCTGGAGTAACCGTAGTAGTGCGTCCCTAGTGGCTAAGGGCCGACCCTAGTGGATCACCTGCTTTCTGTATCATTACTTTCCTATTATAGTTGTGTGTGGTTTGATTTCCTTTACTTGCTTTATTCAATAATCTTCGATTCCTAAACATTTCATTGACTTTCTATGTTATGTTGAATTGGTAATTGAACAGTAGGATTATTAATTATAACTGAAAATGTTATGCTGAAATAATATCGCATTGTTCGATTCGGACATTGCTGTTCATTTACATATTGATATTACTTTCCATTTGTAGATTGACATTGTTGTTCATTTAGCTACAGTTCACCTATAATTGTGATTGTTGTTCATTCGATTAATGTTCCATTACAACTGCAATTTTTGTTCCTTTATAACTATGGTTAATGCTTGTTACACTACAACAAGATTACTGATACAATCATTCTAGATTCGTTGTGTGTTTACATTGATTAAGTTTGTTGTTCAATATTTCGTAGACTTACTTAGGTTTGATGTTCCTTTCTTAGTTTCTGTGCAATTCATTTATTAGTTAAAGATTGTTGTTTCATTCCTTTATATTAAGATTGTTGCTTAATTCATTATGGTAGATTAAGCTTTGCTGCCCGATATTTTCAATAGATTAGTTGTTGTTCCTGTTCTGTTAATTGAATTGTTATTTCTAGCATTTGCTTTGGTGTGAACAGAAAAATCCACAATTGTAGCAAACCTTGACTACTATTGTATAGTTCCTAGATTGGATATCTTGTCTTTGATTGATTCCCATTTGCATCAGTTTACAAAGGAAAAAGTTATCATTACTGCATCCTTGACTGATGATTGTTGTAGTTTCTTGATTTAGTTCCAAAGCATTTAAGTTTCTTGCCATTACATTCAGATTTGTTTCTAGCATTTGTTTACTTTTGTAATACACTATACTGCTAGCATTACTCTCGAACAAGTGACCGCCTCACACTGAGTACACTCTTGAGATAAAAAATCATACCTGGATTGATAATTAATGCAGGGTAAATAGAGGTTAAAGAGACCCTTTTTACTGCTCAACATTTTGGCACCGTTGTCGGAGAAGAGTGTAGCCATTTGTCTTTTGAAGAGAGAGTAGTGTAAGTACCTGCTAGGAGAGAGTTGGGTTTTAAAAGCGGAAGGTAAGAACCTACGTACGGAGCATGTAACAACCCTACTCCCCCGCCCGCTTTCCTACAGATTTATTGTTATTTTGGGTAGAAATAAGTGCATGACTAAGTAGAAAAAGCTTGAGAAGAATCTTAAACCACTACCCAAGCCTAATAAAGCTAAGGGGCCAGTGACCCTTGGTCGATTGACCTTTATAGATGAAATCCTTAAAAAATCAGAATCTCAGCCTTCAGTACGACCTAGAAAAGTTACTTCTAGATAACCTACTAGTTCCCTTCAGGCCACAGAATCACCATCTGTAGCCTTTGCTGAGGTAAACAGCCAAACAGACGAGCAATATTTTCAAGAAATTGAGAATTCTAGCCCAAAATCATTACAAGAAGGGAACCTTAGTAATCTTTGCGAATGAAGTGGAGAAACAGGGGAAACTGAAGAACCAAGATCTCCTCTTGGAATAATTCAGCCATTAAGCAGCTCAGACAAGGGAAGTGGTTTAAAAATTACTCAGAATGAAGTTGAAGAACCTGAAGAGCTAAAATCCCCCCAGACATTAGTTCAGTAAGGAACTCTCATCATTCGAAACAAAGGAAGTGTTGTTAAGGCCATCCCTATTAAGGCCATTCCTGCTCCTTCTAGCCAGCCTAGGAATACCCTCCTAGAAATCCCAGAAGGGTATTGGCACATATTTGACCAAATGGCCCAGAACCAACAAACCCCCCAAACCTCCACACTGCAATATTCCATTGTAGATACTGTAGTTAGTGCACCTATGAAGGTTATTCCTCTCCAGCATATCCCTACATTCCATGGCCTAACATCGAAAGATCTAGACGTATTCTTGTTTGAATTTGATGTGTTGTGCAGAGGGTATGACAATACCACCAATCCACAAAATCTGAAATTATTTCCCTCCACATTAAAAGGGGCTACTTTACGATGGCTAATGGGGTTAGGTGGAGGTGTTATAAAAGACCAGGATCGGATGAAAGGTGCTTTCCTGAAAAAATATCAAGATTATTGTAGGTCTAAAGAGTTAAAGGATGAAATATTTCAGATGGTAGCTAGACCTAATGAGACACTAGAAGAATATGTTGAACATTTTTAGTATAATCTTCAAATATCTCCTTATGCACCATTTCCCTTACCTAACAATGTACTAAAAACAACATTAATTAAAGGCATGAAGGAACAATGGATTGAAAGACTAAATATTATGGGAAAAGGAGACATCTATCAAGAAGATTTTGCTAACATCATTGATTTATGTATCAGGAGTTCGCGAGGCAGCACAAGGCTAAAACCAGTAGAACATGATAGGTTCACAAGGGACAATAAGATCGCTATAGAAGGAGTAACTTTCACACAAATTGGAAATTTACTGGAGAATCCCAAAACTGATATATTGGGGATTCTGACAACGCAGCTCGATATTATGCAAGCGAAACAGAAACAAGTAGAAGAGAGAAAAATCTGGCAATATTCTGCCCCAGATGCAGAAAGAAACACAACCACAAAGAGTGCCCACTAGATGCAGTTCAAGTCTGCGCTATTTGTACAAAAGACCACTCTATGCAAAACTACCCCACTTCCTGGTCTGAAAGCAGTATATAAAGAAGTGGAAGAAGAATCAGAACCGGTGTACCTACTTAATCAGCGCCATCAATGGCAGCCACGAAAATTAGGTATGTTCCCCGATCCATCTTCTTCTTTCCAGCCTCTGCAATATCATGCTCAACAATATAATACAATGTGGAAAAAACAACCTCCCTTCTCAAATTGGTCACAACAACCATTTCCTTCATCATCTCCATGGCTGAATCAAACAAGCCAATCTAATTGGCCTAACTTTCCCTATGCTCCACCAAATTGGCAAAACAATGCATATCCAAAATAATGGTCCCCTCCTACTTCGCAGAGTCAAGCCTGGCAAACAAACTGGAAAAGATCGATGAAACAGCCAGTAGGAACCATTCCACTCCCTCAACCTACACTGCCAACACTACAACAAAATCTCCAGTCCAACCTAAGACTGTAACTCCCAGCCCAACCCAACCCAAACCCAAATAACAGACTAGTTCACGTAAAAAAATTTGTTTTCCCACCCCGGTTTTCAGTTTCTCCTTATTTCTCCCATGTAGTTAAATGCCCTTTCCCATAAACATACATTCAACAGGTTGGAAAAAATAAATTTGCTGAAAACACAAATTCTGGAAAATTTACAGAATGCTGGAAATTGCAGAAATAAAAATCAGCAATAATAAACAGCCATAAAAACACATTAAAACACTGATATTTTTTGGTCAACGTGACCCTGGAAAAACCCCCTACAACTCTTGGGGAAAACCAGTTTGAGAGCTCTTCTTTATTTCTGAAAAAATCCTTTTTACAGCAAGAAAATATTCAGCAAAAATCAGCAAGCAAACTTTTACAACTTATCTCAGCCTTGCTGAAAAACTGCCCTGCTGAAACTTCGTTGTTGTTACTCCACTGCTGAAACTCCGCTGCTGATACTCCGCAGCTCACTGTCCAGAAATCTCCCTTGCTCTCTTGCTCTCCTTCCCTCAATCTGCTCATGAAAGAATGAATGACCTCTTGCCTCCTTTTATCTAATCCTAATTGACTTTTGGGTAATCTCTAAATCCAATGGCTGAAATAGATTGAGATCTAGGGCTGAGATTAAATGCTCATTTAAATCTCACTTTTTATTTTTTAACTCACCCCACTTTAATAAAGACCCACTTAGCCATTTATTTCCAAAGTTTTTCCTTTCTAATTTTTCATTGACTTTAGAAAAGTCACTTTAAAATTAGACTTAGTAACTTTATCACTTAAAGTCACTTTTAAATTAGATTTTAACTTTATAAAAATTATAAAGTCACTTTAGGAGAAAAATTAAAATCTTTGGACACTTTTCCCTAGGCCAAAGATCAAAGCCTAAGGGAACAACCTGTCCTCCGGTACCAAATTTCAACACTCCCTCTTACCGAGGAAGGTGTTCCTCACCACACCCATCTTGTCTCTGAAGTAAACATGCTTGCCCCGTGGTAAGGCTTTGGTAAGAATGTCTGCTACCTGCTCATCAGTGGAAATATACTCAAGCTTCACAGCTCCCTTCTGAACAGTCTCTAATGAAATGATATCTGATCCCGATATGCTTTGACCTGTCATGAAATACTGGATTCTCCGTGAGTTTAATGCAACTCTGATTATCACAGTAAATCACTGAAGGTCTCAACGGCTGACCAAATAAGCCAAACAACATCTTGTGAAGCCAGATGGCCTCACAACTAGCTAGATTGGCTGCCATATACTCTGCTTCTGCTAAACTCAATGCTACTGACTGCTGCTTTTGGCTGAACCATGACATTACTGCTGAAACTAACCCAAAACAACACCCTGAAGTGCTCTTCCTATCAGAAGCACAACCTGCCCAATCGGAATCAGTGTATCCTACCAATCTCACTCCATCTCCCTGCTTGTAGTCCAGACCATAATCCACTGTCCCCTGCAAGTACCGCAAAATGTGTTTTGCAGCCACCCAGTGAACCTTCCTAGGCTCACACATAAACTGACTCATCGTGTTGACTGCAAAACAGATATATGGTCTAGTGTTGACCAAATACATCAAGGAACCAATCAGCTGCCTGTACAATGTGGGATCCACCAACTCGAAATCCGAAGCATGAAGCTTCTTCCAGTTGGTGATCATCGGTGTCGACATGGGTCTACAATCCTCCATGTGAAATCTGCTAAGGATGTCCACAATATACTTGCCCTGCCCCAGGAAGAAATGCCCCTCCTCCTGCCACACCTCCAAACCCAAAAAGTAATGCATCAAGCCAATGTCCTTCATCTCAAACTCCGTTTCAAGATCTCTCTTGCAGTGCTCTATGAGTCTTTCTGCACCTGTAATGACCAAGTCATCCACATACAGCACCAGAATGAGAGGCTCCTCACCTATCACAATAAAGTAAAGGTTCGGATCTGCCTCACTCTTTGTGAAACCCATCCCCTGCAAATAAGTATCTATCCTGGAGTACCAAGCTCTGGGAGCTTTCTTCAAGCCATAAAGGGCCTTCTTCAGTCTGCACACATGGGACTCCTTCCCATGCACCTCAAAGCCCTGTGGCTGCTCAATGTACACCTCCTCCTGTATGAAGCCATTGAGAAATGCGGTTTTCACATCCATCTGGTGGATCTTCCAACCCATCTCTGCTGCTATCGATATAATGGAGCGAATCGAAGTATATCGAGCCACGGGAGCGAAGGTCTCCTCATAATCAACTCCCTCTACCTGGGAGAACCCTCTAGCCACAAACCGCGCTTTGAATTTCTCAATGCTGCCATCTGCAGCATGCTTTACCTTGTAAAGCCATCTGGAAGTAACCACGGACTTGCCCTCAGGCCTCTGCACTACCTCCCAAACATCATTCTTCATGATAGAAGAATACTCCTCCTGCATGGCCTCTCTCCAGACCTGCTGGCTAGCTGCCTCCTTATAGCTAGAAGGCTCAGAGTCAAGGATGCTGGTAACCATCACCATATAGCTACAAAACCTCTCAGGTGGTCTACTCTCTCTGACCGGCCTCTTCGGCTCAGCAACAGATGTGGCATCTCTCAAGGTGTCCTGAAGCCACTTGGGCTTTCCTCTTCCCTGAGCATGCTTCTCCCATAGGAGAATGAAACTCCTCCTCCTCATCACCATCAGTAGCCTGAACTCCTCACTGTCTGTCTGCTGTCCTCCTGCCTGCACCTAAACCTGTAGAAGCTGAGGTACCGCGTGAACTGTCCATCAGTGGACTCCCTAGTGAACTGCTCTGTGACCTGCTCGGAGCACCACCCCTCTGGCTCGGTGAGCCACTGCTCACTAATGGACCTGACATCCTCATAGATGTACCTCCAGATCCTCCTGATCCTCCTGATCCCTGCCCACTGGATCCCTGTGACTGACTCAACTGCTGCTGAGGGTCTGGCTGATCCAGATACTCCAACTCCCGTGATCTCCTAAAGGCCCCATCCTCCTCGAACTTCACATCCCGTCTGACAACAAATCTCCTCTGTGCAGGAATGTAAATCCGAAAGGCCTTTGAGGTCTCACTGTAGCCCACAAAGATACCCTTCTCTATGGTGGGCTCTAGTTTGGTCCTCTTCTCCTTGGGTATATAGGAGTATGTAATGCATCCAAATATAGAAGATGACCAATATCAAGCTTCTTCCAAGAGAAAGCCTCCTCCGGAGTCATGTGCCCCAAGGCACGATGCGGACTCCTGTTCTGCAAGTAAACAGCTGTGTTGCAGGCCTCTGCCCACAAAAACAATGGCAACCCCTGATCATGTAACATGGCTTTGGCAGCCCCCATGATGGATCTGTTCTTCCTCTCCGCAACCCCGTTCTGCTGGGGGTTGTAAGGAACAGTGAACTCCCTCCTAATGCCTGCCTCCGCACAATAGTCAACAAACTCTCCAAGGGTGTACTCTCCTCCATTGTTCGACCTCAGAGACTTGATCTTCCGACCTGTCTGTGTCTCCACAAGAGCTCTAAACTCCTGAAACCGCTTGAAGACCTCACTCTTGGTCTTCAAGAAATAAATCCAGGTCCTCCTGGAGTGATCATCAATGAATAAAACATAGTACTCATATCCACTCCAGGAAACATGAGACATCCGACCGCTCACATCAGAATGAATCAAATCAAGTATCCCAGTTCTGCTGTCACTGCTGGGAAAAGGGGATTTGGCAAACTTGCCCATAGCAAATCCTCTGCAAGTATCAAAGTGATCAGTACTGAAATCTGGCATACCTGTAGTGATCTCCCGCAAGGTCCTCAAGGCTCCATGATACATATGTCCCATCCTGCGGTGCCAAATCTGACATAGCTCAGAACTGCTAGCTCTGCTGTCGGTACTACTGCTCAATGCCAAAAGGGGCTAGAATGCAAACTTGTACACCTTTGCATGGCGTACACCTATCACTCTAGCTGAATCAGTTGGAGTGCCCCTGGGATACATCAACACCTGTCCTCTCCTGAACAGTACCTCATACCCTCTGTCCTCCAAAGTTGAGACGGATATGAGGTTCTTCCTCATCCCTGGCACATAAAGAACATTTGTCACCTTTAAGGGAGGTTTGGACTCCCTCTGAAATGTCAGTGTCCCCACCCCGACTGCTCTAACAACTCTGTCATCACTGAGTACTACCTCTATATCAGTGCCACTCTCTGAAATCTCTGAGAAGTACTCACAGACTCCTGTCATGTGACGTGAGGCCCCATTGTCCACATACCAGATACCCGAAAATGCTCCGCTAATCGAGGGAAAAGCATGCTCCCTCTGAACCTATGTGGCAGGTGATCCTGCACTCGAGGACTCACACGTAGTGAACGCAAACTCCCGGTCAAAATGACCTGCAAAGTCCTCAACCTATGCTGAAGCTGCCAAACTCTGGTCCTTCCCCTTCTTCTTCTTCTTCTCCGGACACACAATTGCATAGTGTCCCATCTTTTGACAATTCCAACACTTCCCCTTGGAATAGTCCTTCTGTGTGTTTACCTGTTTACCTTTACCTTTGCCTTTCTTGCCTTTTGCCACCAGTGCTACATCCTCATCCTGCTCAACTGGCTTGGCTGCCCCAAGCTGACCTTTCCTGATCTCTGTCTGAA
>APFE030794673.1:0-43257 GCA_000404065.3 Pinus taeda | reverse complement strand
GCACAAACCCCATCAGCAAAGTTCACCCATGAACTGGGGAGGCCATTTACCGCAATCCGCACCAACTCAGTGGGTGGAATGGCCTCTCCAATCGCTGCCAACTCATCTCTCACATTAGTAATCTTAGTGAGATATCCAGCTGCACTATCATTGCCCATCTTAATGTTTTTCAGTTTCTCCTTCAGAACCATTTTCCGGTTCTCATTGGTACTGTTATCACCTAGAACTGCAGTGATATGTACATAATGTTGTCCATAAAATTTTTGTTGTCCAAAAATTAGGTGTCTAATGGTTATTGCCCTATGTTTGCTACTTAGGGATTGTGTTTTATAAAGATATTCATATGAACCATTTTCAAAAGCCGTTAGCTATCCTCCATCATGATTATATTAGATATGTCTTGTCTTATATACGTCACTAGTCTTTTCCGCATCTTTCCGCATTTTTGCAGTGCAATTTCATTGGTTGATTTTGCAGCGCAATGATGTTTTAGTTCTTCACAGCATGTCATTAACCAGCCATTTCGTAGCGCATGTTGTCAACTCATAACTGTCTGCGCTACGAAATCGCGGATTCGGGGATTTAAACAACACTGATTCTTAGAATGTCATGTCTGAGGGATGAGTCAGTATGTCCGTCCGTTTAATTGTCAGAATGGCGTCCTTTTCAAGCAAGTATAAGCCATCATTCCCCCAATAGGTTCATAACCACGCACGTAAAATCATTCAAATGGTCTGTAATGCTGATAGTGGTATGATATTTGGTGATGTTGCATGAATTGGTCCGTTTGCATGATAAGACTGTTAAGTTGCGGAGGAGCCCGAATTCATTCTCTATAAGGAACCTGATTGCAAGCGAGCCGACGTTCAAAGTTTGAGTTTGCATTTGAAGATTGAAGCTGGTAGTGTTTCTCTGCGCAAAGGAGTTCAAAGAAAAATGGAGAAGAAAGGGCATCGGTCTGGAAGGTGTCAGAGAACTGAACCTGTGGGATTGGATCTTGCATTGAGAGATGAAGGTGTGAGACAAGCCTTCCAGAATGCTGGTTGCTAGTCTTTTTGTGAAAAGCTACAAGGGGGGCATGCTGAGGTAACGAAAGCATTTGCCTTAAATTTTACTGGTTTAAGTTCTAAAGTAGTTATGCTAGAATTCCCTATGTCTTCAGAGGTGATTGCTAGGGTGACTGAAATCCCGAGAGGCGGGCAGGAGTGGTTCAAAAATTTCAAATTTGATATGAACCCCTGCAAGGAGTTCCTGAAGGAGCCTTATGTAAATGAAGATCTCACAAAGGCCGTGCCAAGACACTATGTAAAAGAACACTATGCACTCCTCCTAACATGCATTCAGAAATATTTAACATGTGAAGGGAGGTATAACAAGGTCTACTCCTATCATTTCAAACTGCTGCTGCACTTTACAGGAAAGGCATTTATAGATCTCCCATTCTACTTGTTCCGAAGTCTTAGTAAGATGTGTGACAAGATTCAATTGAGGAAAAACGACTGTGAGACATCATTGTTTCACCATGGTTTAGTAAAATTGTTAGTGCTGGATAATTTGCAAAAGATTGGTCAAGATTGGGACTCTTTTATTTTTATAGCTGGTTTTCAAAATAAGACAGGCCTCACCCCATTGCCTGTTAGAGAAAGAGAAAGGTTGACTGAAGAACCTACTCTTGCTGAACTAAGAAAGGAGATAAAAAGCAAGAAGAAAACCAAAACCAATTTGAAAGAATTAATAAAGCTATTAGTTATCAAAGAGACACCACAGTCATCATCAAAGGAGAAAATCAAGCACAAGAAAAATGCACCAGGGTCAAGTGGAGTTGAACAGGTATAAAGAGTCAAAACCAGAAGTCAGTTAAGTAAAGAAAAAGGCAAATCAATAGCTGTGGAAGAAAGCCCAATTTCAAAAGCTAGTTTAAATGATTTTCTTGAGGCAATTGATTTTGAGCAAGCTAAATCAGTGCAGGTTGAGTCAATGCATATTAACCTAACTCAGTCATCACCCGAAAGCACCAAAAAATCAAAGGCCTCAAAAAGGTTAAGGTTTGAGGAACCTGGTAAAGAATTTATGTTCAAACCACGGAGGCCAGTCACCGGGAAGCAAATTAAAGAAGCTGAGCAATTGCACAGGGAAGAGGTAGCTGTGAAGGTACCTACAACAAAAGTAATTGAACAACTGCGTAAAGCAGAGGAGGCAGAGGAAATGAAAAGAAAACCATACACAAGAAGACAAGCAAGAGAAATGGAGAAGTAGCTACCCAGAACAGAAAAAACAAAAGAAATCAAGAAGAAAGATATGAATAAAAAGGTCCCCATTTCCAAAGAAACAAAGACTACATATTCAAAAGAACAATGGGAGACAACTGAGAAAGAAATGGCTGGGATGGAGAAGGCCGTAGCAGAAATTGCAGCCATGGAAAATGAGGTTGCAAAACTAAAGGCTCAGCTAAATAAATTAGCTGCCAAATAAAATTGCAGATTTTAAAAAGTCAGGTGCTGCCCCAAGGTTTTGCTCTATGTTACTTAAGTTCATTGTTTTTTAAGGCATGTAAGCACGGCATATAAAATCAAGGTAAATTAGGAGTTTTTGAAGCCAGAAGCAGAGCTGTTGCAGTCACAAAGAATATTGATAGATTTATTGAAGACTGTGTTTTTGAAGATAACAGCAGTTTCGTAGTGCGCTACGAAACTGCTGTAGATGCTGTTTTTTGGAAAAAATAACAAGTCTAATGATGAGGTCAGCAGATTTTGGAGAAAAGGGCTAATGAACATCAAGGAAACCAGATGAGGCTATCAGAGCCATTCAAATATTGACAAGTGTCCATCCTTTATAAAGGTAAAAGATTTTGTCTTAAGCTAGAACTTTAATAAAGGTACTTTATTACCGATGGTTAGGGTTTGGCTGAAGATGCATACGAAGATCTTGGCTTGTACACTTGTTCAATCAACAAGGCTTCCAGCATACCTGGAAAGATGGTGATACTCATCAAATTTTGAAGTATTAAATAGCTGGGAACACATGCCTAAACTTTCGAAGGATGATGGGGAACGAAGACCGTGAAAACAGGGGATTATTATTATGATAAATGAACTATCAGCACGTTCAACATTCAAAGCTAATTTGGTTTCATACATCCTTATCTCAGCAATCACGGCCATAACTAAAGGAGACAGCTGTTGAAGACCTAGAAAGGAATCAGGATACGAGAAGAATAAATTAGAGTTTAAGTTTGATTATAACTCTTTTGTAGTTACAGTTCAATGCTTAGTAGATTTAATGAGTCTGTTAAGATAGATAAGGATAGTAAATGTTAGTCATCGAGCTCCCCTCATGCTGGAGGAGGAAGCTCAAAGTAGTTAAGAATATTTTCCTATATATAGAGGAAACTCTGATGTAATGAGGGTTGGATACTTATGCAAAAAACAGAGTTTTTATTGGCTTATGTACAAGACTTTTTACAGTAATAGAAAGACTGTTTGTTCTTCCCAAGATTCATACTTTGTTAAAATGCTCAAGATGTTTGTGGTTCTGTTTGATCTTTTATGTTTTACAGCTTGATAAGCATACAATCACTCTGAATTCACCTAGTGCTCAGACTTCCTGTGTATACTTATAAGTTGAGGTTCTTGTCCTTCATGTTTTACAGCTCTTTAGGTACACAATCACTCTGAATTCACCTAGTGCTCAGACTTCCTGTATGTACTTACGAGTTGATGGTTATTTGAGAAATGTTTTGAATGTTTAAACATTACATGCCTTGGCTTCTATGAATGAGCAGTTGATAGTTTATTGAAAAGATGTTTGACTCCATGAGCCCAATGGAAGAAATGTTATGCTGTCTGTCCAACTAGCATGTTAACTAAATTTCCATTTCAAGAGTTAGCCCTCTTTGTGCTTAAAGATAAATCAATAGTTTATTTTGAGAGAGCCCTCTCAAGTTAGGGAGGCTAATCCTTAACTAAAAGTCTGGTCTGAAATAGTTACATAAGGTCTTACTGATTAGCAGCCATCAGTACTGGTTTTGTGATAACAGGTACTCTGGTAGAGATTGGACAATGCTATCCACATCTCATGGGCATTGCTCTTTCCTCTCACATGAGGAATGCAATGGTCTTTGATTCCGTCTAGAATCAGCCTCTTACCCTTGTTGTTCTTTCTATTATAAGTAGCCAACTGAGTAGCATCAGTAGGCACAACAACAGGGGTCTGTGTGGTATGCACCATGATATCCCAGACTTCTGCCTCCTCAAAGATACTCTGCATTCTCTCCTTCCAAACGCTGTAATTTGTATGCCCATCCAACCTATCCTCCACCCTCAATCCCAATGACATCCTGCTGTCCTAAAACTGAAAAATAGCACTGCTGTAGTAAAGATAAAACCTGCTGTTTATGAAAAATCAGCTTGCTGGATTTTCTGAGTGAAAAATCAGCAGCTGTAATTTTTCTCTTTTGCTGTCCCAAACTGTCCTTCAGCACTCAAGCTCCGATACCATGTTAAAATTTCTGTTTTCCCACCCCGGTTTTCAGTTTCTTCTTATTTCTCTCATGTATTTAAATGCCCTTTCCCATAACCATACATTCAACAAGCTGGAAAAAATAAATTTTGCTGAAAACACAAATTCTGGAAAATTTACAGAATGCTGGAAATTGCAGAAATAAAAATCAGCAGTAATAAACAGCCATTAAAACACTGATATTTTTAGTCAACGTGACCCTAAAAAAACCCCTTACAACTCTTGGTGAAAACCAGTTTGAGAGCTCACCTTTATTTCTGAAAAATGTCTTTTTACAGCAAGAAAATTTCAGCAAAAATTACAGCAAAATATTTTTTTTTTCAGCAAGCAAACTTATCCGTTTTCAGCCCAACAGACCACCTAGAAACTTCTCAGTTTTTAGCAAAAAAAATCAACTTTTTCTGCTTGTTCTTGCTGCTGTTCTGCTTGTCTTTCTGCTGTTCTGATTTTGCTGAAGAGCTGCCTGATATGTGTGCCAAACTGCTGCCTCTTTCTCCTTCTTGTCCAGAAATCTCCCTTGCTCTCTTACTCTCCTTCTCCCAATCTGCTCATGAAAGAATGAATGATCTTTTCCTCCTTTTCCTCCTTTAATATAACTCCAAATGATTTTTGGGTGATCCAAGTGACTTTTGGGTGATCTCTAAATCCAATGGCTGAAACAGATTTAGATCAATGGCTGAGATTAAATGCACATTTAAATCTCACTTTCTATTTTTTAATTCACCCACTTTAATAAAGACCCACTTAGTCATTTATTTCCAAAGTCACTTTTCCTTTCTAATTTTTCATTGACTTTATAAAAGTCACTTTAAAATTAGACTTAGTAACTTTATCACTTAAAGTCACTTTTAAATTAGATTTTAAATTTATAAAAATTATAAAGTCACTTTAGGAGAAAAATTAAAATCTTTGGGACACTTTTCCCTAGGCCAAAGATCAAAGCCTAAGGGAACCACCTGTCCTCTGGTACCAAATTTCAACATAAAGCAAATGGCCACCGAGTGTGACTGTACCATAAACCGCTTACTCGAGAATCCTTCTACTAGCAACTCCGGGAAGATTCTGATATGCAGATTCTTGCAGAGGAAAATAATTCTTCCTCGACTTTGGTTCACTAAGTAATTTCATTATTCCTAAATTTTGTACATAACTTTTTCTTTTCTACTTGCATAAATTAATTTTTGTATAGATTTTTGCATTTTTGCATTTATTTTTACATTTTGTTGTTCCTTTCCAAAGGAACAACACTTTCGTCGTTTTGCTATTCCTTTTCGAAGGAATGACACTTTTGCAATTTGTTGTTCCTTTCCGAAGGAACAACATTTCGCCATTTTGCTGTTCCTTTTAGAAGGAACAATACTTTTGAATTTTGTTGTTCCTTTCCGAAGGAACAACATTTTCACCATTTTGTTGTTCCTTTTTGAAGGAACAACACTTTTACATGTCGCTGTTCCTTTTTGAAGGAACAACATTTTTGCCATGTTGTTGTTTCTTTTCGAAGGAACAACACTTTTGCATTTTGTTGTTCCTTTCCAAAGGAACAACATTTTCACCATATTGTTGTTCCTTTCCGAAGGAACAACACTTTTTCATTTTGTTGTTCCTTTTTGAAAAAACAACATTTCCGCCTTTTTGCTATTCCTTTCTGAAGGAACAACACTTTCACGTTTTGTTGTTCCTTTCCGAAGGAACAACACTTTTCGTTTTTTTGGTTCCTTTTCAAAGGAACAACATTTCTGCATTTTCGCTGTTCCTTTCCGAAGGAATAGCACTTTCATTTTTTGTTGTTCCTTTCCGAAGGAACAACACTTTTTGTTTCTTATTGTTCCTTTCCGAAGGAACAACACTTTCGTTTTCCGCTGTTCCTTTCTGAAGGAACAACACTTTCGTTTTCTGTTGTTCCTTTTCGAAGGAACAACACTTTTCTTTTTTGTTGTTCCTTTCCAAAGAAATACACTTTTCATTTTTTGTTGTTCCTTTTTAAAGGAACAACACTTTTGTTTTCTGTTGTTCCTTTCTGAAGGAACAACACTTTTCGTTTTCTGTTGTGCCTTTCCAAAGGAACAACACTTTCATTTTTAGTTGTTCCTTTCCAAAGGAACAACACTTCCATATTTTTCTATTCCTTTCCGAAGGAACAACACTTCCATTTTTTGCTATTCCTTTCTGAAGAAACAACACTTTTCATTTTTTGTTGTTCCTTTCCAAAGGAACAACATTTTCACATTTTTGTTATTTTACTTCACACTTGTTTTATTTGTTGTTCCGATTAAGGAACAGTTGTTGTTCCTCTTAAGGAATAGAAATTTCGAGTATGTTTTTTCTTTTGCTTGTTGTTCCTCTTAAAGGAACTATGGTTTTTGCATGCAGATATTCTTTTGTTGTCCCTCTAAAGAAACAACAAGTTGTTCCATCTAAAGAACAACACTTTTTGAGTGCATTTTTCTTCTTCTTTTGTGTGTATGTGTGTTTCACCATTTAGAGGGTTTTTGTAAGTGATGGTCATTTAAGGCATAGTTATACATTTAATGCAAGAATACAAAAACCAGAGGATACTGAAATCAGCAAACCAAAGAAAAATCGTTATCTTTAAAGAAATTGCTTTGAATTGATAAGAGAAAAGAGGAAATGACACAACTATTTACATCACTTTGCTGTCTTTATTTTCACTAACACCAATCTAATTGATTATTTTTATCATGATGGTTCTTTATAATCCCCATAATTCTCTTTGATCATTATTATTCAATAATAATAAGGGCATATTTTCCTCTATTGAGATGTTCAGACTTCTTCCACCATCCCTACTCTTAAAGAGTGTTGAGCCACCCTCTGTATATAAATAGGAAAGTGCTATATAAAAAAAAATATACATATCTATATGATTACTAACATGATTTATCAAATGAAGGATAGGGGGTCTCATCAAGAGCCAACCTACCATGATCATAAAGAAGAAGGTGAAGTGGCATTCTCACTATGGCCACCACACAAGGGATATGATCTCAGAGGCACATTAGAAAAATAAAAATTCCTTGGAACAAGAGGTCTCATCACGAGCCAGCCTGCCCACCTTTCACTCCTTCCTGGAGAATGGCATTGTGATTCATCGGGTTACCAAGCCAGCACAATGGCCTCCATTCTGACATCACACAACAATTTCCTAGTCATACACAAAGGATTATGGTTCAAAGGGTGAAATAAGCAACTCTGTTAAGGTTATGGACACCTGTGAGCAACAAAGTTCTGTTGATGGTATTGAAGTCATATTTTTCATACACTAATAGTCATTATAGACCCTTCTTCTTATATCTTTATAGTGATTTCAAATGAGATTATGTTATATAACCCTTTTGAACCTTTTATACATGAAAATCATTTATAGATCAATCATCATGGTTAAAGTGGATAATGAACGCATAAGAACTTTAACTTATGTCAGCTGTCCTATCCTCTATTTTTCGCATCATATCACGACATTTCCATATTTATTAGTGATTTCCATCATAAGCCTCGATTTCAGTAATCTGCCTAGTTTTGTAAACATGTCATGGATCTATACACTATTCCTTTATTCCACTGTACGATTGCAGTTCAGCATGTTGCTCCTTTATTTAACGGCCGAGGACGGCCTATCACATTTTAGGGGGGCGCGGGTGATCTCCATATTCACTAGCATATGTGTCAACCCATTATTCAAAGTTATTATGACTCCATCAATACTCGGGAATAGCAAGTCTAATAGTATTGTATTTCCCAATATGCATGGCTTGTTGTTCCAACGCCATTTTTGTGTGTTGGCTCTGTAAAAATTAACAGTAAGCTAAATTTTGAACAGCTTGTTGTTCCTTGTATTCTCTGTGTTTTTTGTAATAGTGAGCTAAAGTTTGAATAGCTTGCTGTTCCATCATCATCTTTGTGTTTTTTACAGTGTGCTAAGCTTGAACAAAATGGGAGGCAGATCAATTCGTAGCGAACCACAGGTGTTAATGGTCTCTGACGTTGCACGAAAAATCTTAGTAAGGGCAGGATGGATAACCTACCTCAACTATCTACAACAATCTAACGAGATGGTGGCAATTGAATTTCTGCAGAATTTGCCAGAAGATCATTCCATGGTGAGAGAGAGACAAATAGTAGTAACAAATGAGATAATTGCTGAAGTTTCGAGACTACTAGCCATCAGACCAATATGGACCCTGAAAAAGATGAGGCTGCAAGACACTATAAATATCTTTCGAGATGAAGGGCAGAACCTTACTGTCAAAGGCAAAGGAGTCCTACTGGTAACGCTAGGAGAGCCTTGGGTAGAATTGGCCAAAATTGTCCAAAGCTACATTACTTGCGATGGTAGAAAAGACGTGGTAAGACCACACCATCTCAAACTGTTAGTTGTATTAAAACAAAAATGTGCTATGAATTTTCCTGTGTACTTAAATATTTTATTGCATGATGTTGCCCGATGTATAAGAAAATCTCGCCATGTAGAATCAGTAGTAATCCATCATGGTTTAATTCGGTTGATAGTCAGTTACAGTCTTGCCCAACAGTAGAGTAGTTGGGAGGGATTGATTTTCTCGATAGATGGGGGACTGGCCTTGCCAGCCCCAAAATGAAAAAAATTGCTAGCACATCAATTAGACCACTGAAACGAAGACAATCTGTCAAATTGGGAAGAAGCAAAGGAATGCTCAAAAATTCTTAGGGAAACAGTATCTAGCCTGTAGAAATACATGACTCAGAAGATGAGCAACCCCCACAACTAGAAGGAGGGGAAAATGAAGAAGAATTAGAAGAGAACGAAGAAGAAGAAACGAAAGAGGAAACTGAGAAATCTGGTCAGGAAGAAGGGGAGGAATCAGATCAACCCAACAGAAGCCCACTACAAAACCCTCTGCAAGAAGATTAATTGGCCCAAATTTTGGCCAATATGGGTGAGTATGTCCAACCTCACAGCCCACTCAACCTCGATACCGAAGAAGGGCTGCAGGAACACTCTGCTCATGATAAGAGTGCATCTGAGGAGATGTGTGATGAGGAGGAAGAAGAAGAACAATCCCAGGAGCACTCTGCTCATGATAAGAGTGTATTTGGGGAGATGTGTGACGAGGAGGAAGAAGAAGAACAATCTCAGGAACACTATGTGTTGTGGAGGTAAATCCCCTCTGTGGATAGAGGCGATCCCTACTAGTCCAAATGGGGTCTACCAACAATCAAACAATGCTAACACGCAGGTTCCTAATTGCAAATTAAAGACCAATGATGAGGGCCTACTTGGATTCCAACACTAGTACTTTTGGAAGAGTTGACACTCCCGCTCCTTTGCTCCGACTGGTCACGATCCCCACGATCCCCGTGAACGAACACCTGCACATGCAAAGAATGACACAAATACAAGCATAAAATCCAATAGATGCAACTATATATCAGTCAAAAAGGATATAACTCAATCATCATTACAAAGACAATAAGAGTGGAACCATAATGATAGTCGTCTATTATTGATAAACAAAGAAGAATACAACCGTAGTTCTGACGTCAAATCCTCCTTTGGCTGGGTGATCAGCAGCACATGCCTTGTAAAGCTTGTTGGGAATGGGGAACAAGCCTCTCTCTCCTTGGTTACTTGGACAAGAATCTCCTCACTTTAGATTTAGCCTTATGGGAATGAAGAAGGCTTCTTGTAGCATGAGCTTAGCAATTCTCAGACTTTGGGACTTCAAAACTAGAACTTGGAACTAGCTTGTCAAAGGCAAAAGGACAAGCTTTTATAGATAGAGGGGAAGGAGTTAGAATTTCCACAATATTCATGGGGTTAGATTTATCACTAAGAAGCTTCCATGAGAAGGTGGCAAGCAACTTCCCTTCTATGGAGATTCGAAGCCAAACTAAACCAACTCAAGATGGATTCAGTTTATGAGTAGGTTAGGAAGAACCTTCGTAAGTTTGTTTGTTAAAAACTTTACCCAACTGGGCTGGCATGAGTGCGACTCTGAGACAGAGCGCCAGTTGGCGCACCTTCTTTGGAGGATTTCCCTCATTGGCGTGAGTGTTACACAGTGAAACCGCGCCAATGGAAAAAGGGCTATTTTTATGGGTATTTTGCAGAAGATGTCTTCAGGGTATATGAAGTTCATACTCAAGGGGATACAATGCAAGTGTTTGCAGGTCATGTCACTTCTCACAGGTCCCGGAATAAGTCCTCCAAGGTACTGGAGAAGGGGTAACAGGGACGGTGAAAAATTGTTGTGTAACACTATGCTCCCAGTCAGAGTACACCTGAAGAAATGCACGATGAAGAAGAAGTGGAAGGAGAAGCTCCCCGGGAGACAGTAGATCAACCCAGGGTTTTTACCCATGAAAAACCTAATCAACAGGATGAGAACACTGAAGAAGTGTTCCAAAAAGAAACATGGAAATTGGCCAAGGCGAGGGTATAATCCCTAAAGTACAAATCCCGAGCCCAAGAAAAAAAATAGTTGTTCCTTCTAAGAAAACAAATTAAATCAAAAAGTTGTGAAAGGAATAGCAGAGACTGCTTAATGTAATTAAACAACTTTGACAATAAATAAAGGTCCTAAAAATGGGGAAAAGCTCAAAAATAACCCTTGGAGCAAAGCATGCAGCCACCCAGGCAAAACCCCATAAGAATAAGACCAAGAGGACTCAAGTCAAACCTGTTATCCAGGAACACAAGGAACAACATGTGGCTGTTACAAATGCAATAGCACAAACAGAAAACACACTAATCTGTGACAAAGAAGTTCAGACAGAGGCATTGTCCTCTAGCAACACAACCAACTGGATAGTTCATGAGAAGGAAACACAAACTATAAAAACTAGATGTCGCAATAAGGAGATCCAGGTAGATCTCCAGCCCAAAAATGTCATGATAGATAACGACCCAAGGATATTAAAACTGCAAAAAGATTTGGCACAAGCCCAACGAATGATATAAAATATCACAGAGGAAACTGTTCCTCAAGAGAAATATCAGAAGTTACAACAGCAGGTCAAGAACATCAATGCATCGGAGAGCAAGGCCTTCGATGAATGGCAAAGGGCAGAGGAAAAAGTTATAAAGGTAACCAATAGACTAGACACAGTTATGAATCAAATGGATACCTTATGTTCTCTGTATACTGACGTTCTAGCATGTAGGGCACCTACCAAAAACTATGCTTTATCTTTGATGGAAAGGTATTTACAGTTGAAAATCAAGGTTGTCAAGGCAAGTGTGCCTATAGAGATAAAAACCATTGATGATTTCATAAATTGTTGTAAGCATTACGGGGTGAAAGTCCAACAATTGTTATGTGAGTTTTATTTGCACAATCTTGTGTTGGATGGAGAAACAAAAAAGAACCCTAGCCCTTTTGTGGGTGATATCCAACTTTAGGCATTTATCTCTTTTGCTTTCAACCAGATAAAGTGGCTTAAAGCCTACAATACCTTCCAAAGACAAGAGAATGGGTTAGATCTATGGGTAAGGAATGAACCTAGAAACCCATTGCAACTATGGAATAAACATAGGAGCTTAATGAGAACGAAGGGCATGATCTAGACATTGGGACCTATTCATACAACAAGTGGTAGAATACTTCCTAACCATCAAAGACCTTGCCATAGCAGTAGCCAAATTCCGATACCAGACTTCCAATCAGAATATCCAAAACAGACGACCATTCAATTATGAGAATTTTAAGCTAGTTGTTGATCGCTTGGTTACCTATGGTGACCTCATCTTTCGAGAAGGTCCGTCTTGGTTAGGTTGTAGGTTCCAAAGTCCAATCATCTGGTATCCTACGCCAAGTATAGAGCCTTATATGAATTTCCTAAAGGTCAGACAGGGCATATTTTTGAAGTCTTAGATATAAATCATGGTTTTAGACCACTGACTGAAAATCCTTCTCCATCCTATTCCCTAACTTCCTTGCATGTCAATTACAATGTTTTCATGAGGGCATGAAAAAGGGTAAGCAGGGGGGTGCGTTGAGGACTTAAAAAGGTATGTAATTTCCACTTATTTCTCTATCTTTTCCCTTAATTCATAACTTCTTTACATTCTAAGATGGTCATATGATAAAGGATTATGATAGAGTTAAGGGGATTTGTGACTGATGTAAAATGATTAATTATTGTCTTTTTCTATGCAGAAAGTGAAGGAAATGGAAAATCACCATTCCGAAGGAAAAGACAAGGCAAAACCAATTGTTGTCCCTTTGATAGGGAATTGCATCCAGACAAGGAAATTGAGATCAGAGCGCATGGGCCAGGAAAAGGAAGAAGAAACGTATTATCAGTGCAAGAGGATGAAAAGATAATTAAAGGTTAAATATATGGAGAATCCTTGAGGATCCTTTGATCCTGAGGGATCACTACCTCAAGGTTATTAGTATTTTTGGTATTTCTGCCTAGCCATTATAAAAAGGGACAACGCTACTAGCCCAGGGGTTGGATTATTGTTGATTTATAGAATTTGTTGTTGCAATCTGAACTTTGATCATCGACTCTCTTTCAAGAGCAATCATTGTAACTCTGTTTTTATGATTAATACATAAACTTCGTTGTTGTTCTGTTATCTAATTCTGGAGTAACCACAACAGTGCGTCCCTGGTGGCTAAGGGCCCAGCCCTAGTGGATCACTTTCTTTCTGTATCATTACTTTCTGATTATAGTTGTGTGTGGTTTGATGTTCTTTACTTGTTTTTTTTAGTAATCTTCTATTCCTAAACATTTTGTTGACTTGCTCTGTTATGTTGAATTAGTAATTGAATATTAAGATTATTAATTGCAACTAAAAATGTTATGCTAAAATAATATCGCGTTGTCTGATTCGAACATTGTTGTTCATTTATAGATTGAAATTACTGTTCATTTGCATATTGACATTGCTATTCATTTAGCTACTGTTCACCTATAATTGTGATTGGTGTTCATTCGATTATTGTTCCATTACAACTGCAATTGATTTTCCTTTATAACTGTGGTTAATGCTTATTATGCTACAACAAGATTATCGATTCAATCATTCTAGATTCATTGTGTGTTTACATTTGATTAAGTTTGTTGTTCAATATTTCATAGACTTACTTAGGTTTGCCATTCCTTTCTTAGTTGCTGTTCAGTTCATTGATTAGTTAAAGATTGATGTTCCATTCCTTTCGGTTAAGATTGTTGTTTAATTCATTCTAGTAGATTAAGCTTTGCTATCCAATCTTTTCAATAGATTAGTTGTTGTTCCTTTTCTATTAATTGAATTGTTATTTCCAGCATTTGCTTTGGTGTGAACAGAAAGATCCAAAACTATAGCGAACATTGACTACTACTCTCTAGTTCCCATATTGGAGATCTTGTCTTTGATTGATTCCCATTTGCATCAGTTGATAAAGGAAAGTGTTATCATTATTACATCCTTGACTGATGATTGTTGTAGTTTCTTGATTTAGTTCCAAAGCATTTAAGTTTCTTACCATTACATTCAGAGTTGTTTTCAACATTTGTTTACTTTTGTAAAACACTATACTGCTAGCATTACTCTCGAACAAGTGACCGCCTCAGACTGAGTACACTCTTGAGATAAAAAAATCGTACCTGGATTGATAATTAATGTAGGGTAAATAGAGGTTAAAGAGACCCTTTTTACTGCTCAATGGTTGTGTTGCATGCAGTCAGATGATCAGTGTAAGGAATTGTGCAACCCGTTTTGGATAAATTCCTAAATAATAGGGTCCTAATTTTTCAAGGAACAAAACAAGGAAATAAGAGCTTAAGCATAGCTTCTTAGTTAGCAGATACATAGGTTATGCAATTGTAGGTTATGATAAGTTGAGAAAAGGAATTGTAATACATCTCTATTCATTAGATTAATGCAAGCAAGCATTGGGGTTTTTAGTAGTTTTCTTTCCCTGGGAAAAATACTATTTGCATGTGTTGATTTCTTCTTGCATGTCTAAAAGTTTTGTTCTAAATTATGAATTAAATTCCATAGAGAAATGGAGTAGGTTTGTGTCTTGTGATTTTGATTAAAACTTCATGAGTAGTTGCAAATCTACACCATAATTTCTACAATGCTTCCATTGTCGGCAGGCATGCACAATGGAATACATTTATTTTTCATAGGTTGGATAATTTTTAATTGTATCTGAAAGTGTCTCACTAGGATATGCCACCGGATGGTGCTACTTGATAATTATTGGACCAATAACATAGTCAGAGGCATCTATCTCAATTTCAAATGGTTGTTGTAGGTTTGGTTATGTGAGCACTGGTACAAAGTAAAGGTGATGCTTCAACTCAGCAAACACCTTTTGTTGGGATTCATACCAAAATAACTTTGCTTTTACTCCAGCCTTGGTAACTTAACTCAAAGGCCAAGTGATATGAGAGTATCCCAACACAAACATACAATAGAAATTAGAAAGACCCAAAAAGTTACAGAGCTTTGTTAGAGTGGTTGCGGATGACCAATCACGAATAGATTGTATCTTGGATGGGTCCACATGTACACCTTTCTCATCAATGGTTTACCCCAGATATTGAACCTAGGTCATACCAAAAGTTAATTTCTCCAAATTGGCATACAACTTGTGTTATCTCAGGGTTTGGAGGACCTATCGAATATGGTGTAGTTTCTCTTCCCAAATTTGGTTGAATATCAAGGTGTCATCCAAATACACTACCACAGATGAGTTGGTGAAGGGCCCAAATATGTATTCCATCATACTCATGATGGTTGTGGGGGAATTAGTCAACTTTAAGGGCATGAAAAACCATTCAAAAAGGCCCTCCTTGGATTTGAAGGTAGTCTTCCACACATCAGAGGGTTTGATTGGTACTTGGTGATAACCCGATTTCAATTTAATCTTCCTTAAATATTCGGCCCCATTGAGCTAGACCAGAAGGTCATAAATATGTGGGATTGGATATCTATTCCGAATAGTGATATTATTCAGTGCCCGATAGTGAATACAGAGACTCGAGGTTTTTTCCTTCTTCTGTACCAAAATGATCAAGCTCGCACAGGGTGATGAACTTGGCCTGATGTTCCCTTTCTCCAACAACTCTTGAATCTGCCTCTTGATTTCATTGTTCTCCATAATAGAGCATTGGTAGATCGGTCCATTGGGTAGTGACATGTCCAAGGTCATATCGATGGAGTGCTTGACCTAATAGTGTAGGTGTACCCATGTGGGTGAGGTTAATATTTCCCTGTACTCTTCCATGCCGTTGTCCATCTGTTGTTGACATGCAAAGGAGCTCTATCTAAAGGCTATGGATGTGGCCACAATCTTCCTCTTTCTATGAGGGTGAATCATACGGAAGACAAATTTCCTAGTTAGTGAAATGATCTTACTGCATTTTTTAGCAGAGATTAAAGAAAAGGTGGTAGACGATGCTACCTCTGGTATCCTATACAATTTTTGACCCAAAGTAATAATAACATAAGGAGATACAAATTCATATACAATATGACACTTCCATAGGTATGGTTGACATAATAAAACATCACAGCCTTCCATGGGTGAAAAATTGCACAATACCTCATCTAAAAAGGACTTGATGCTATAAGGCAGGCGACACTACTGGTTGACACGAAGATATCATCCTTGGTGGAGCACCTGATGGTGTATGATTGTGGGTGCGATGTTGGTTGGAGCCTCAATCTCTTAACGAACTCGTCTAAGCTCAGGTTCTTCTAGCTTGTACTGTCAATGATGAAATACATTGATGAACCCTTTACCCACATCTACCAGTGGAAGTGGTGCTCCCCGTCCTCTGGATCCTCAGGTTCTACCTTTTGGAGCTTGGTGGTCGCTACCATCATAGTGGGTTATGTGTCAATGATTTTCTTTCCCTTGTTGGGTTCTGACTCAAAATCATAGCATGCATCCATCTATAAGTCTTTTAGCCCAGCCAACAACTCTTGCATTGCAAGACAATGGTTCATGTTGTCAGTGGGAGTTTTATGGAACTCACACCACTTGTGAATGTCCTTCTTTGCCTTCTTTTTATTATTGTCTTACATCTTTGAGGAGTTATCTTGGGGGGTCACATCTTGGCTCTGTCCTTGTTGGGTCCCTATAATACTAGTGATTACCCCATTACTATTGTAGTTATACCCCTTATTAATATTGTTGTGCCCCTATTGTCCCCATTTTTTTATTACTGTGCCCTATGCCCCATAGAATCCCTCTATTGTTATTTTTGTGGCTTTATATTATTATTGTTAGGTCGGCTGGGTTATATTATGACTCCTTAGACTCCTATATATAGAAATGAGGTTTTTTCATTTGAATCATCCAAGAATTGTTCATTTATGTAATGTAAAGGAAGTTGCCCCCTCGAAGAGGCTGAATTCTAAGGCGTTGATCTATCTTTTCTATCTTTTTCTTGAGCTGGTTACATAACATTTGATATCAGAGCTTTGGGTTCTAGGATTTCTCTACTCGAAACAGGTCATCGTGGCATTTTCGCTATAACGTTTTTTTTGTGATGTTTCAAAAGTTGAAAACAAAACCCATTTGAGAAGACATCGCGCTCAATCATGGGTCCGAATTTCAAAGTTGTTTATGCTATATTTACGAAGATATGATCTGAGGAATTTGGGCTTTTTGAGCACTCTTGAATTACATTCCAAACAGGTGACCTGGGGAAAATCATCATAAATTTTTCTCTGAGCATTGGATTGAAATTTCATAAGAAGGTACAGAAAGAGGACGGATTGTAGTTGCTTCTATATATTTTTTAGAGCTGAAGGTCAAAACAGTAACTCGTGTCACGTCGTACAAGTGCGCTCTACTAAACTAGTCTATAATCAGGTCACTGTGGGAGATTTCTCATAACTCTTCCTTGGATAATCAAATTTGGATAAGACTGGTGGCATTGGAAAGAGGACACAGAGGGCTACCACAGACCACAATTTAAGAACTGGATGATCTGAAATTACAGAGATACATCATATTCAATATCAGCCTCCTACAAAGTGAAAAAAGGTGTGTAGTTTTTTTACATTTTTGCATAAGATGGGTTTGAAAAATTAGTTTGAAGGAATTCAAAGGGCATAGTAAAGCATTATTATTGGTAATTGATGCCCCGAGGAAAGAAAATTCAAACACCTAGTACGCAACCTAAAATCTCTAGCATGACCCATGAAGAAGAGGAAGAAATGCAACATGATATATCAAAATTACGAGACCAAGTGCAACAATTGTCACTTGCACAAAAAGGAACAAAATATAAGATGGATGGTTTAAAGAAATATGTAGAAGCTAAGATGGATGTCTTAAATAAAGGCATGGAAGCTAAGATGGACGATTTGAAGATAGATTTGAAGACAAACATGGAAGAATTAAAGATAAATATGAATAAGTTGCTACAAGAAATGGTCACTAATGGTAAAATGGTAGTAAAGGAAACTCATGATGAGAACAAAAGAAATGTTAATCATGATTCCATAGACTCTAATGTTGGATCGAAGACTCACCATATTCCAAAAATCGATATGAGGAAGTTTGATGGCAAGGATCCTTCCACATGGATATTACAGATGGAGCAATTCTTCGATCTCAATAATGTGAAAAACACACAAAAGGTACGTATTGCAACTTTATATTTGGAACCAATCAGTTTGTATGGTATCAATGGCTTTGCTCTCGTAAACAATTTATCACTTGGGCAATTTTTACGGAAGAATTGATAGCACATTATGAGGATACAAAAAGCAACACTTTTTTTAGTCAATTGATAAGTATCAAACAAAAGGGTTCAATAATGGAGCACATTGAGGAGTTCCAAAAATTGAACATAAGGGTAAAAGATATTCTAGAGGAGCATAGGGTTGATGTGTTCATAGGGTATTTAAAGGATAATATCCAACATGATATTCGCCTTTGGGAACTTGATTCATTAGAGAAGGAATTTAGGTTAGCAAGAAAAATGGAAAGCAAAATTATGGTGACTAGGAAGCATACCACTCACAACTATAAAGACGAAGGTGTTGTTGCCCCCAGTCTTC
The DNA here is from genome assembly GCA_000404065.3 of Pinus taeda. Lineage (NCBI taxonomy): Eukaryota > Viridiplantae > Streptophyta > Pinopsida > Pinales > Pinaceae > Pinus > Pinus taeda. Next base: position 24,722 of record APFE030794673.1, on the reverse strand, counting down.
CACAACCTATAAGGTTGACACCACAACAATTGGAAGAAAAAATAGCAAAAGGGCTTTGTTACAGTTGTGATAGAAAATACACTAAAGGCCATAAGTGTGCCGAGAAGAAATTATTCTACATAGATTGTGAAGAGGAAGAAGAAAAGGAGCAAGAAAGGTCAAAACAAGAGGATATACTCCAAGAACAAAGCCTAGATAAAGAAGTAATGAATCTAACCATATCTTGTAATGCATTAGTTGGAATTACCACTCCTGAAACCATCAAGATAGAAGGACAAATCAAGAAGAAAAAGGTAATAGAGTTGATTGATTCAGGAAGCACCCATAAGTTTATTTATTGTAAGGTAGCAAAAGAATTGAATTGCTTCCTATATCCAGCACCAGAATGTCAAGTGATGATTGCAAATGGAGGAGCAATAAATTGCTCTGGAAAGTGCCATAATATCAAGCTATCCATGGGAGAATATGTATTGACTAGCCCAATTCTTTCCATTCCAATGGGAGGTGCTGATGTTGTATTAGGAGTCCAATGGCTACAATCCCTGGGTACAATAGCTTTTAATTTTCAAGAACTTTTCATCAAATTTTCTGCGGAAGGAAAGGAAGTTGAATTAAGGGGTATTGCAGGGAAATTAGGAAAGATAATCAACTCTATGGTATGACAAAGCTTCTAAAAAAGGAACAAGGACATGTAATTGCACAATTATGTTCACTAGATGTGTCCACATTGGAATCATCTATTTCTCCAGATCTCCAAAAAGTCCTGGACAATCATTCCAAGGTATTTGAGACTCCCAAAGGTCTCCCACCTACGCGTGATCATGATCATGCTATTCATCTGATTCCAGGAAGTGTTCCTCCAAACATCAGGCCGTACAGATATCCCTATGCCCAAAAGAGTGAAATTGAATGTATGGTTGCAGAAATGCTAGAGGCTCGTATAATTCAACCGAGTCAAAGTTCTTTCTCTGCTCCAGTAGTATTAGTGCACAAGAAGAATGGATCATGGCGCATGTGTCTGGATTATAGGGAGCTCAACAAACTCACTATTAAAGATAAGTTTCCCATTCTTGTCATTAATGAATTACTGGATGAATTGCATGGATCAATTTACTTCACCAAGTTAGATCTTCATTCAGAATATCATCAAATCGGAATGAAGACTGAAGAAATTCCGAAAACAACATTTAGAACTTATCCGTTGAAGATTCCACAAGGGAGGAAGTGAATTTTATACAGAAGCATCCAGAACTACTCAAGCATTGAGGACAACACTTTTTTGAAGGAGAGGGGAATGTTGGGTCCCTATAATACAAGTGATTACCCCATTAATATTGTAGTTGCATCCCTTATTAATATTGTTGTGCCCCTACTATCCCCATATTGTTATTACTATGCCCCATAGAATCCCTCTATTGTTATTTTTGTGGCTTTACATTATTATTGTTATGTCGGCTCTGATTATATTATGACCCCTTAGACTCCTATATATAGAAAGGAGGCGTTTTCATTTGTACCATCCAAGAATTGTTCATTTATGTAATGTAAAGGAGGTTGCCCCCTTGAAGAGGCTGAATGCTAAGGCGTTGATCTATCTTTTCTATCTTTTCTTGAGCTGGTTTCATAGCATCATATCACTAAGGTCAACATGTTCTTTCCATTTGCAAGAAGAGCCACAAACTTCAAGTACCAAATAGATATGAGTTTCTTGTATCACAACACCATAAGAATCATATACATATTCTTTCCATGCATCAACAACATATCTGAGAACCAAAAGTACCTCTAGCATCACAAGTCATAGAACATATTCCATGAACATAAGATATGTATCTTCTTTATCAATGTTTGTCAACGACAACTTTTCCAAATGTAGCTCAAGTAACATATAGGCATCATCCACATATTTACCATATGTAACCCATGCATCATTGATAACTCATGACATAATGATAGCAACACGTATACCAACAATCATATATTAGAAATCCTAGGTACTCATCATAAACATCATCATGCAATAAGGAATTCTTAAGAAACCATAATGCTCATAATTCACTATTACAAACATAAAAGATGCTCCCACCAAACCTATGCCAACTCTTCATCATCAAATTTGAGCCAATCCATCAAAGAACCACAACAACAATAGCATTTTGAAACAACTCATGAACCATCATGAGGCAACATCATTCCTAAGCATCATATGGGAATTATAAATAGTCTGCAACCATGGGGGCTTCACTAGGGGAGAAATATTATACCATGTGGTTTCATATTGGAGGATATATATTAATGAAAAAACACCATAATATATTGATCATATACTAGGGGATAAAGGGTTTTTATATTCGCAGGTATAAAAAATGAAGCTTAAAGTTAATGAAAAAATATAAAGGGGTATAAAAAAATGTTACTGAAAAAAATAATACCTACAATATCAGTGAAAGTAGGGGTTTTCTAAATTGCAAAGGTGTATTTGGTTCGTGCTGGTAGGGGGTTAAATAATGAGATTTTTAGAGGTATTTTCCAATATGTAGTAAAATTATTAATGGTATTGTTTAGTATGCCATGAACGCACGTGCTATGTTAGAGTTTCATTGAGTGAAGCCCACTTGTCTGCAGCAAGTCAATATTAGAACCAAAAGCCAATAATAATTGATTGAAGCATATCAAAATTTCCCCTTCAATCTGTGCCATTGTTCATTCATCTCAGAGAAAATATGTGACTTTCTGGATAAAAACTTGCATATATATGTGACTGACTTGCATGTGAAATGTGTATACAATGATTGTTCACATAACCATGGCTCCCCCTGAACATATATCGTCTCTTTCTTGTTCATATTTTCTTCATCAATGTAATTTCAGTAGTATAAGAATCACCAAAATATGAAAAAATTATAGGGAATCATCATTTATATATACATGCATAGCTCCCATTAAGATCATATACTCATGATCATATGGACCTACTAATCATCACCTACTCTTCATGAAGTTACATACCTCATATTCACTTTTCCATTCAATGTTAGAAGTATTCTTTGAGAAAAATGGACTGCAATAGAGATAATCTTTCTTACGTCTTTGATTGATGTTCCTTCTTTCTCCAAATTTGTATGTAATTTCTAATCATGTGCTTGAACTTATCCCACTTTTTGTTTCCATTCCAAATGCTTGACCTGCAATTAGTGGTCTTATGCCCAAGTGAGTTACAAAAAAAATATTATTCCAAAAACCATCCTTTATGCCTAGGGATTGGTCTTGAATTTGATCTGGGATATTTCCTTTTAGATGTATGACTTGATTTAGTTTTCTTGTGAACAAAATTATACTATTCTTTTTCATCGCATTGTGTATATGAACCCATCTGTTTATATCTAGTACCTTTCTTTAATAGAGGAGAGTATTTTTCATTAATAATATTTTCTAGAGATTTAGATGCTTTTACCAATTTGTTGATTTTCTCATAATCTTCCCTGAGAGTCACAACTTCACATTCTATTTCCACAATTTTTTCCCTTTTCTTGGAGTTTCTTTGCTATGACTTATGTTATTATATTGGTTGTTTCCACTTGTATTCTTAACATGATTATTTACTTGACCATAGTACATTATTTTACTTCTATATAATTGTTTGCATCCATTATTCTATCAATTTCATTTATGTTTCCAATGCATCATCTTCTTTGCAACTATTTGATTCACTAATTGATTGATCTTCAAGAGATATAAGTAATGGATAATCTTGATCTGATTCATCATCCTCATTGTTGAAAGAATATTCATTATCACTTTGTTCTAGATAATCCTTAAAGATATCATCATATCTATCTACACATTGTTCTTCAAATGTCATAATTATTTGATAGCAACTATTAGAATCTAAATTTGAATTTTCTTGATCATCACATGTGCATCATTAGAATAAAAACTTTTCTTCATAGAAAACTTCTTTTTGGCATTTTTCTTGTCATCGTCCTTTCAATTATATTTCTTATCATGATTATCCTTAGATGGAAATTTGGAGGCACAGTAACCTACTTTTCTACAAGTAAAACATTTAAAGGGATGATTACCTTTGAATTTACCAATTCCTACTTCCAACTTTCTCATGAAATTCACTTCTTCCTCATCTGAAATGTAGCTTGTATATTTAGGATTTTCCTTTTCTTTCCCTTTGTATGTGGATTTCAAGGATTATTATCTTATACTTGATGTACACCATTTTCTCATCTTAAAAGATGTTAGGATCCCATGAATTTTTTCAAGAGTGAGAATCTTAAAATCCGGCATTTCTTCTATGGAAGAGACATTGGAATCGAACTTTGGAATTAGTGATCTAAAAATATTTTCAACAACAATAACATCCTTTATTTGGTCACCAGTATTTTTAATAATGTTAAAAACCTCATCTACTATAAGGAAAAACCTTGCAATCATTTCATCATCATGCAGTGTAAGAGTCTCATACTCAATTCTAAACATTTGAAGTTTGGCACTTTTTACCTTGTCGTCCCCTTCATAACCTTGGATAAGCTTATCCTATATTGGATTTACTGTTTTAATTTGCATGAATTTTATGAACTAGGACTCATCCAAACTTCCCAAGATAGAATTTATAGCCCTTACATAGGTTTCATATTGTTTCTTCCTTGCAATATCTGTGGGAATAAATGTGGATATTGATATCCACCTTCAACAATTTCCCATAAATCAGCTCCAAGTACCTGCAAAAATGCTCTCATTCTGAATTTTCAAAATATTAAGCTAGTTCAATCAAACAATGGTGGCTTAATATAAAATACTCTTTCTTGACTGTTCATCTTCATGGATCTCCAAGTAAGCGGTCAAGCTTCTTCTGAGGGACCTGCTCTAATTGCAATCATTGGTAAAAATACTAAGAGGGGTGTGTTAAAGAGTATTTTAATTCAATTTAAACTTTTCATTTCATATTCTAATTTCTATACGCTACTATCATTCATGCAACCAACATATGTATGTGAATTCAATGAAACAAAACAATGTGTATCTAATTAACTAACTTTCATATATTTCATCAATTATTCATCTTTAACTAGTGCATCATTACTTCATTATTCATTCATTAACAAGAAACCATGATAGTAAAGAGTAGATAAATCGTCAACACGTTGTTGATTTATGAGTAGCTTGGGAAGTACTCCAAGCCATAGGGTTTGGGGATTAGAGAACAAAGCGCCACAAGAGTCACTTGTGGGATAGGAACCCAAGGTAAGGGTTTTGTACCCAATGGGATTTGGGCCAAAACCATGAGAAAATTTTGACATGTGATGGATGAGGATGATAGATCTCTGTGAGATGAATCTAACCCAATGAGAATCATCTGATTATGAGTTGTATAAATGGAGATATGAATTTTGGAAGTTAATGGTTGGGTTTGCACATGAGTAGTCTAGGTCAACTTGTCGTTAAGGTGACATATCACAATTTTTCAAGCCCTATTATGGCGTTTCAAGGATCCCTCCTTATGTGTATATATAAGAGGTGTAGTGGAGGAAATTTCCTCATCTATTTGTGCAACACTTACTGTTATACGGGAATAGTGTTCACTCGGATGCTGCTATTCCCACTAAGATGGGTGGCTATCTTACAAACAAACAATCAAAGTCTACTATTGATTCCTTTTATGAAAATAGATGAGAGGAGAACCAAGAGGGCCAACCTGAGTCTTGCGCTCGATTTCCTCTCCTTCTTGATAGATTTGTGCCGCTTCTTCTTTGTATGTTCAGCTTCAAAAGGACCTTTGAAATCACAGCAACATACTACTATGCAAGAAACAAGGATCTAAATTCATAAATAATGTAGTATCAGATGTGCATTAACCATATACAAGCATATATAAACAAGTACACAAGAATATGGAAGGAAACAAGAATAGCTTTATTCAGATGAAATATAGCAAGAAGATTACAACCATGTGCTCTGACCCAGCATCATCCTCCAGCTAAGAAGCCCTTCTTCACCTCAAGTAAAGCTAGATCACCCAACACTGTGAATGTACACCAGAATACCAACAACACTTCTCTATAAGATACAAGATTCCAACCTCTAGATCTCTGTGATGAGGGATCCATATATAGATGATTATAGAGAGGTGAGTCATCTTTTGGGATCTTGATTAGTATCTTCTCTCTGATAATTCCTGCTTCCACTTGGAGAATGATGATCCCTTACCCATCCCTGGTCAAAAATGGAGTGGCAAGTGTCAGAGGGGAAGCTTCTGGAAGTTTCCATGATCTTCCACCTCGCATTTTTGTCCCTGCCATTTGTCCATTCCCGACCATCGCACCATACAGAGGAGAAAAACAGTATGCATAACACCCTGTACATTGGGAAGGTGATATGCATCGCACCCTCTGCATTGAGCTTTCAGTATGGTCCAGTTTTGACCATTTATGAGCAGTTTTCAGTGGAGAACTTTTGGAAGATGATGTAATCAGTTGACCTTGTTCCTTTAGGCAGTGAAGCAACACTTTTAGGGACTTAGGAGCCCTTAGTTTATGGAAATTTGTGATTGGGGTTGAAGTGCCCAAAAATGTCTATAACACTTACCTCACAAAGAGATCGTTGGGGAGGGAGATACTTTTTTTCTAGGTTGCATAAAGGAGAACAAGACCAACGAAGGTTGAAGGGTTGTTTTGAGGCCATTGAAGAAGGACCAAGTTTTTGGAAGTAGGGCTGAGGGCCTTGCTAGAGGGTCACAGTTAGGAAAAAATGTTTAAGGGTTGTTTGAGGGTGGAGATCTCTATTTAGAGTAAGTCGCGGGCACTAAATCCACTGCAGGCCTGTGCTAGGAAAAAATGAGGGTTGTAAAGCCTGTTCTAAGGTGTTGAAGTAACGGGACATGAAACAGAGGTTAAACGCTTGGGGATGAATGGAATCCATAAAAATAGAAGGATTATTGCATGTTTTTTATGAGGGTTGTTAGGACCTTATTTTGTTCCCTAACGAGACCCATATTGAAAGCAGTTAAGGAGACCTTAAATAGCCAATAGAGGTATGTGTTTTGTGGCTTGTTTGTAGGTTTTGGATCCATGTCTTGTGGATCAGTTTGGATTTCTTCGTTTTCAGCCTATGGGAGCCAATTGGGGGGCTTGATTGGGTGATGAGGAGCCTTTATAGGAGAATATCTTGTAGTGACTGGATTGGGTGCCATTGGTTTGGTGGAGGGTAGCATGTTGGATACCCAAAGTAGCCCTAGACAAGATATCTTGAAGCAATGAAAAATAGTCAAAGGTTGGGTCAAGATTGGTGCTAAAATTTCATCACTTTGATTGACAAAAGTGACTGCTAGCTTGGAATATTGGAGCTCAGGAATTGGCCAACTTAAAGAGTAGATTGGATCAGCCTGTGTACATGCAACAAAAGTTATGTGCAACATTGTCAAGTGGAATCCCTACTAGAGTATCGATGTGTTTTCCTTTGAAGGACTAAGGGGCCTCTAGTGATAAGTACAGAAGCGAAGGACCGACAAGACAAGAGATGAAATAGAGTCTGCACAATGATGTTTTTCATTATATCTTGTATACCATAGACTATTGTATTATTCATATTTGGTTTAATATAATGAATATTGGGTTGTAAATTATTGTACACTTTTGTCAAATAATCTGTATAGTTGTGCATATTGATTTAGTGCTTTATATTTTCCACTGTGAAAAATAGTTCTCATTGATATTCTTGGTTTGGTAGCATCAGTGATTTTAAGACTCTAAGCTAGACCAAAGATTCTGGAAAATCAACATGGAATCAGATCGTGTCTGAGCTACTTTAGAAGTCAGTGAATCATAGTTGTGCATAGAGAAGTACAGCTTAAGATGGAGTTGGTCACCTTGATGGTGACAATGTCGAAGTTGCAAGATGGTATTTGGTATGAGGACAGGTTGGAGGGGTTGTCCAACTATTGTCCATGGAAGGAAAGAGTCAAAATTGGTCTTGTAGGTCAACAAGATCAAGGAGTTCGATGAGAAACACATCAAGAAGCCAAATGACCCAAAGGAGTTGGAAGTGTACAAGGATTGGGATACGAGGATGATATTAATCATCCTAGATGGTGTGAAGGATGTCCTAATTTCTCATTTGTTCATCAACAACACTGAACATAAGATGTGGATGGATCTTAAGAATTTGTTCCAGAATAAGAATGAGAACTAAGTATTGGTATTGGAGGATATTTTGAAATCCACCAATATGATAAAGGGTGAAGGAGTGACTTCGTATTTGACAAGATTTTCTCAGGCTAAAGATGGGCTTGCTACCATCAGTGTGACTACTTTAGATTCTAAGATGGTCAGGATTTCTTTGAAAGGGTTCACCGAGGAATGGAAGCTCTTCATAAAATGGATTGTTTCCAGAGAGAAGTTTCTAGAATCAAATAGGTTATGGGATGACTTCATTTAGGAATACTTGTGAGACGAGCATCTTCTTCCAAGGAATAAGACTTTCAATGATGACGTGGAACTTGCAGCATGAATAAAGGGTAAGGAGAACAAGGACTTGAGTAAAGTCACTTGTTTCAACTATGGTGAGATGGGTCATTTTTCATCGAGATGTATGATATAGAAGTAGGGATATGATGAGAAGAAGTAAGGAAAGTAGGACGTTGGGGTTGCCACTCCTGCTAATATAGATTATCTTACCAAGAGATTGGAGGAGGATGATTTTTCTATGATCTCTCATTTCTCATAGGGTACTCTTCATAAGGATGCTTGGTACATCGAAAGTGGTGCAATGAAACATATGACACGGTCATAGGATGTTTTTGAGACTCTAGCTGAATGGGACTCAATGTTGCACATGGTGTTGGGCGACAAGAGTCAGAAGGAGATCTAAGGATCAGGGGTTGTGCCATTCATAATGGAGACAGGATGAGTGATGCAGGTCTAGGATGTAATTTTTGTACTAGCACTCAGATATAGCAAGATTTCTATCTCGACGATCGAGAAGGAGGGGTTTGAGGTATTGTTCTAGGATGGGAAGGAAAGACTCATGCCTAGAGGCTCTAACTCCATTCGTATCATTAATGGAGTTAGAGATCATGGTATATATAGGCTAACGGAAAATGATATAGATCATGAGAAGAAGGTGGAGCAGGTGCAGGTTCCAGATAAGTAGGTGCATATGTAGCCTTTAGAGTAGAAAGTACAAGTTCCCGAGAAGAAGGTCTAGGTTCTAGAGACTCAGAGGGAGTCAAGTTCGAGAGGGAGCTTGCAGGTTGAGATGGAGACTTTTCAACTGAAGAAGTGTGTGTGTTCAGTAGGAAACAAGAGTTCTCCTACAACTGCAAAGAAGGAGCCATGGAAGGATTGTAACGCAATATAGGAAAAAAAGAAGAAGCAAGGTGCTTCCAACAATGACAGTGACACTTCTGAGAGAGGCGTAGTGCTACAATTATTAGTGCCAAGAGTTGGGCTAGTGTTGAGAGTAGTGATGATGATAATGATTTACTTCCTATTCTTGTAAATACCTCCCTTGCTAAGAGGGATTCTTTATTCTTGAGTTGCTTAGGGGGTACTCCAAGCCCTAGGGTTTGGGGATTGGAGGAAAAGGCACCATAAGAGTCACTTGTGGGCTTGGAACCCAACGTAGGGGCTTTTCACCCATAGGGATTTGGGCCAAAACCATGAGCACATTTCTACATGTGATGGATGAGGATGATAGCTCTCATCAAGATGAATCTAATGCAATGTGAATCATGTGATTCCGAGTTATAGAAATGGAGATATGAATTTTTTAAGTTAATGGTTGGGTTTTCACATGAGGAGTTTAGGTCGTCTTTGTGTTAAGAAGACATATGATAGTTTTGCAAACCCCATTATGGCGTTTCAAGGAGGCATCCTTATGTGTATATATATAATTTGGAGTGGAGGAAATTTCCCCATCTATTTGTGCAACACTTACCTCACAAAGAGCTTGTTTAAGAGGGAGATACATTTGTTCTAGGATGTACCAAGGAGGACAAGTCCAGTGAAGGTTGAAGGGTTGTTTTGAAACCATTTAATGAGGAATGAGTTGCTATAAGGATGGACAAGGGACTTTCTAGAGGGTTGCAACTAGGATAGGTTAATTAAGGGTTTTCTGAGGGTGGAGATAAATGTTTAGGGTAAGCCTAATGCACTAAGGCCATTGCATGCCTATTCTAGCAAAAACAGGAGGGTCATAAGGCATGTTCTAAGGTGATAAAGTAATGGGACAAGTAGAGTGGGATAAATACTTGAGGATGAAGGGAATCCGCAGCAATAAAAGGACGGTTGCATGTTTTTTATGAGGGTTGTTAGGATAGTGTTTTGTGCCCTAACCAGACCCAGATTCGAGGCAGTCAAGGAGACCTTAAAAAATGAACAAATGTTTGTGTTTTAGTGCTTGCTTGTAGGTCTTGGATCCATTTTTTGTGGATCAATTTGGATTATTTTGTTTGTAGCCTATGGGAGCCAATTTGGAGACTTGATTGGCTGATCGAGAGCCTTCGTAGGAGCATATATTGTAGTGATTGCATTCAGTGCCATTGGTTTGGTGGACGGAATCATGTTGTCTACCCAAAGTATCCCTAAACAATCTATCTTTAAGTGATGAAGAAGAGTTGAAGGTTGGGTAAAGATTGTTGTTGCAAGTGCATCACTTTGATGGAAAAAAGATATTGCTAGCCTAGAATATTGGAGCTCAGGAATTAGCGAGTTTTGAGAGAAGATTGGATCAGCCCATATACATTCTATAGAAGTGAAATGCAATAGTATTAGGTGGAAGCCCTCCTTGAGTCTCAATTTGTTGTCCTTTGAAGGACTAAGGGGAAACTAGTGATAAGCACAGAGGCGAAGGACTGAGAGGACAAGATATGACATAGAGTCTGCACGGTGAAGTTTGTCATTATATCTTGTATACCATATATTTTTGTATTATTTAGATTTCATTTAATATAGTGAAGATTGGGTTGTACATTATTGTACAGTTTTGTTAAGAAATGTGTATACTTGTCCATATGTAATTTTCTGATTTATATTTTCCATTGTATAAAATAGTTCTGGTTGAGATTCTTAGTTTGGTAGCATCAGAAATTTTAAGACTCTAAGGTAGATGCAAGATTTTGGAATATCAACAAACAAAAGAAACATATCAACACACATGAACACCATGATTTTAGGTGGAAACCGAATGTGGCAGATAACCAACATTGTTGTCATCTCTATCTTCTTTCTTATTATAAAAGAAAATCTTCTTATAGTCATGTAGTGTCATAGACTCTTACAACCATGGAGGCACCAACCTACAGAAGGCTACAACCTTCCTTCATTCTTCAACACCCAGTAGAAGGGAGCTACAATGCCTTGATCTCATTTACCAGCTCCTACCGAACGGAAGCACCTACCCCCTCAACAAGTTTACAAACTACCACTATAAGGAAGCTTTGACTCCCTTACTGAAGGCTCCAACCCTAAACACTTTATTGGACCATATTTCATAATATTTCATATTGGATGCACTTGACTCAAAACAACAAACTTGTAGGCCACCTTTCATCATATTTTCAAACGATACCCAGACCCATCGTTAACCTCAATACGAGACTGAGTATTAAATCAAAAATCCAATCACTCAATCTCAATCAAGCATTGTAACCAATAGATATAAACTATTATATCATACCAATTCACAACCATTCATCATTATACCAAACCATACATTGTTCATCATCACATAAGCATAGTGTTGTTCATGCAAACCCTAATCAGAAATAAATTAGAATGTATAAGTTATTGTTCTAAAACACACCGATGTATATACATGTTTCCTTTGTATAAGATCTGTGTACATATCTTAAATCACTCACTATTGCATCATGAATCAATGCAACACTTAAGTAATGACTAAATCATACATAAACCACTGAAGCAATTACGGATCACCATATTGTATTATCATTACCAATCAATATTCTATTTCATATTCAAACCCATCAACGCTGTTAGACATTAAGATAGAGACATCATCGACAAACATTAGCAAATGTCATCATTTAGTAGTATTGAAAACCCTACCATATATATGTGACTATCACAAGACAAATCAACATATATACATGCTTACCATGCACAACACTCACGTACATATCTCAACATACCACAAACTTTATCTTAGTATATATATGTGACCCTCTAGAGATGGATCTGCGTATACATGCGATTATTCCTAAATAGGCCTGCATATGGATATTGAAAACATTCACAAACACACTTCCACTTTCCGTAAATTGTACTATCAATGCTATAGACTTTTGAATAATTATTTTAGATCAAAACATCATTATAATTATAAATTCAACATTAGTCGCTACTCCGACATTTGCAACAAGTAAATCAATCAAGCATATATGTCAACATACTTTCATATATGAGTCTTCTTCTTACTCCCTCGTGTGCACCTGTTCTAAGGAAAATCACACATATATAGCCCATTACCTTCACACCTAACACCTTTATCTCCATCTCCTTATACAAGTTTTTCCTTAGCCGATACCTTAGGAAAATCCCTTGGTAATGTTGTTAGTATTCTTTGACGAGATCAAATGACAATTGTCACTCCATTACTATGGGCCAATACCATGGTAAGGACCCGTGGTCTCCAAAATACCATGGCTTGGATTTTGTACATGACTTTCCCTTATAGGACCTACGTATGTACATGACCTTTCTTTACAAGACCCACATATACTTTCTCAAACTTCACCTTTAACCCCCATATGTCACTGAATTGTGATTTCTCTGTTCATAGCATCTATAGTATCTAGGCCAATCTGTCTGAGATGTTTCCATCAAGGACAACACTTTAGCCATAATGACAACAAAAAATGCCTGCAAAGCTAACTTGGAAAAATATCCTAGGTATAACAGGAAATTTTTTATTCTCATCAATAATTCAACAACCTCTAATTCTCAGTGGCTCACATGAAAACTAGATTTGACAAATTGAAGATATTATATCACTAATCCACTCTTCCTCAACATGTAAATGGTGTGCCTAAACTACTCCATCACAAAAACATATAAAATAAACATTAGAAACTTTGATCCAGTAACTTTTCGGTCATAAGGATTTTAGAGAAAAATAACCATTAATTTTCACGCATGGTCATGGTGGTATTTATCATCTTCCCCTTACATCTATCACATATAATGACTTTGAGAAAGGGAATTGGGCCTTCTCATATTCAAAATAAGCACAAATTCATAAATAACGCATTGGAAGGGAAAACTTTTAGTCATTGATATTCAGTCTCTTAGAGAATTTTAGATTTTTTTTTCACTAATAGGGAAGAGTATTGGGCTCACAAATTTACTCCATCGTAAAGGATCAAACACAATGATATTCAATCTTTGAGAAAATTTTATAGTTACACTAATAGGGATAAGTAAAATGGCACACCAACTTACTTTGTCAAAAAGTCTCAAACACAAAATAACAACATGTGAATTGCAATGTCTACTTACATGCCATTGAATATATCACGGAATCTCCATTCTCTTCCATGCAAATCCTTTGCAACAAGATATTGAGTGGGAATTTATTGAATATAATCCTACATTATGTCATTTTATAAAATAACTACATCTTTAGATGCATCGAAAACCTTTGAGTCAAAAGAAAACAACCTAGAAAGAAAGTAGTTGGGTGCTAGGGCAATGGCATGATGACTTTTTAAGAAAACCAATGAGAAAGACAGATCTTCTGAGAAATTGGAATTTCATGCCTACAATAGAAAAACATGATATCAGGTTGATAATGCAAAACCTTTTGATTAAATTTCTCATAAATACAGTTCATGGACTGCGGGGTAGGAACATTTCTCTTACATGTAGTAGACTTGTGCAAAAGCCCTTCCTTATCGCTAAAGAACTATTAAAAATAATAACCCTAATGAGTATTGAGTCCTAAAAAAAAACAATCCCCACCATTATAAAAGAAAAAATATATTGGTGAAATTTACCTTTTAAGAGGTGATAAATAAAAAAAATTGGCAAGCTCGAGAGACAAGTTCCAATGAGCAAAGAGTAATGCGTAACCTTGAAAGAGCTTTAAAAAAATAGGTCGGTAAAGGAGAAGCCGATAGTAGGACTGTAATTTTCGGTAAAAAAGAGAAGGAATCCTTTTTTTTTTTGTCACTTGTCAGGAAAACCAATGAACTTCATAATGGTTAGGGTTCAAACCCCAAAAATGCCAAGCCTGGTGCTGCTTTCCAATTTTTTGTAGAGGAATTGTTGGGATGGAATTGTCAGCCAGAGAAATAATGGCTACAAGCTAGAGTGGAAAATAACAAGTAAAATATGAAGTACAAATGCGGAGCCCCAACACTATGGCTAAATGGAATAGAATGAGGGCAGACTCGATAGCAGGGGACCGTGGTAGTTACACAAAAAACAACCTCAATAATTTTCGCTGGTTGATTTACTCCACCAAAACCAAGACCAACTAGATTGTAAGACATGTATCCCTTTGTCAACATCGAGGTCTAGTAGACAATGTTGACATAATTACCATTGTACAGTCAATCAAATAATCTCTATAGGCTTCCATAGAAATCTTAAGGTATAAATTATAAGATAACTTGCATACTCATATAGGCAAAAAAAATTACGCTAATGTATCCCTTGGGTCTTATGTATCCCTTGGGTCTTGTATCCCTAATGGTGGCGGCAAGGAATACATCAGTGCTATGATCCACTTATTTCTAAGGTTTAACATTTGAAAAAAATAAAAAAATATTTGTGTAGTATGAAGAAACTAATGCTCTCATGTCGTCACTAGATGTCATTGCCTAATAACAGTAACATAATAAAGCCATCATCAAATTAAAGGTGGTGTTTTTTTTGCTATAGTACCTACCAAAATATATACAAACACATTCCTAAGAGCACTAATGTGCAACGTCGAAACAAATCTCATCTCTAATGCATTAAGGAAAATAGCTTTTCAAGTGTTACAAATTCATTAATCAAAGAATTGATTTAGTTTTAAAAAAGAAAAAATAAAAAATTATAAAAATATTTTTTGTTTTTTATTTTTTTATTTTTTTTTTAATAAAAAAATTATAATTTTCAAAACAGAAATCCCTTTAATTAGTAGTATGTTATACCCGACTTTTGAAAGTCTTTCCGGCGGATTTTTCCTATCAAAATCGGCAGCAATTTATGTGGGAATCCCAGTTTTGGATAGCTAGTTTTCCTGCACAATCAATGGCTCCCAGGGTTTTTTCAGGGCGCTGAATTCAAATAATGCAGTTAAAAAACCAATTTTAAACTGCTAAAAATCAAGATTTAACCTCATTTTCTTTATCAGATTAACCTCATTTCTTTCCGCCGGATTCCCGTCACGGATCTCAAAAGTCCGCATTATAGACAACTCTTTTAATTATCTAATTTCGAATTATATATATATATATATATATATATATATATATATATATTAATTATATATATATATATATATATATTATAATATATATATATTTATTTATTTATTTATTTATTTTTATAACAAACTATTTATACACGTACAGAAAACTAATCAGTAAAATGAATGAAGCCCAGAATTGACCAACACAATCTCATGAACGATATTGTCTAGTATGTCTAAGATTTGATTTTCATATTTCTCTTATACATATATTGCAATTTTCTTTTTCAAAGGTTTAACTCTATTTCACATGTATGTCATAGATTTGATGCTGAATTTCTTTAAAATATATAAAAAAATTATCATTCATCTTTTCAATATTCATGATTGTTTTCTTCACGAAAATAAAGTAGCTTTATGTTATATAAAATAAAGAAGAATATATTGTTTTATTATTGTTTCATTATGAGTGTAACATTTCACCCTTTCCACTCATTAAATTCATATTAGTTAAAGCTCCTCTATTGGTGAAGATGTCCATATATATTTACACAAAATATATAGCAATTACAATGTTGTGTAATCTTCTATTATTATAAAGAAATGGATAAGAATAATAAAATGGAAGGAATTTTTTATTTTAATTATAAATATTTTTTTTAACATAAAATTTATATTTAATATTTATTACTAAATATTATTTCATATATTTAAAACTAGCATTTTCAGTGGAAGGGTGCAAAGACACACTAATAAGACTATGAAAATGGAAGATTCTAATGTTAATGATACAGGAGAGTGAAACTTTCTAGATAAAACATTGGAAAACATTGCCAACACATATTTTTTTTATTCAATAGTGTTGATCGGGAAAAATGTCACGATTAACATTTGGAGAAACCCATGAATTCAAGATTTCTAACCTAGATCTATATCTATTTAAGTGGTGGTTCCGACTACTATAGTGGGAGTAGTTCTCCTTTTACACAACAAGTGTATAGTAGAGGAATAAATGAAAGATAAAATATAACTCTAAGTTATGTATTGCATACATATTACTCTAATATAATGTAAACTATAATCCTATTAACAGAATGAAGGATAGTCCATTTATAATATTAAAAAGATTATAAAATTGGTTGTCTGAGTTCTAGATATATTTGTTTGACATGTACCAAAATAGAGGAAGGGGTTTGTTGCAGTGAAAACACAACACCCCCATTTTATTTTCTATCATGATAGACATGGGGAACCTTTCTACATCCATTTAGGCTTTGAGTGTTTATTTCTTCTCACGCAGGGTTTCGCCTGCGCATACCCACAGTATGCATATTTATGCATAAACACCACTTTCCCAAGCAATTGACTCACAAAAGAGTCAAATCCTCATAACCTCAATGGTTAAGGCCCTCTTACCTACATATATAACCTTTCCCTTTCTATACCTTGGTTAATATACAATCCCCAAATATTTATTCTATCGGGACATATTTCCAGTTTAAGCTATTTCCAAATGAAAATCACGCAAATCATACCTTCCTCCACTCGAGTACGGTCTTCAGCGCAGATTTCGAGGTTTGACCTCATCGCAATCGCAATCGGACTTCTCGCAGGTCACATACATATATATGTCTTCCCCCTCTCCTTCTAATTTGGGATTTCCCTTTAGACTTTGGAAATACGCTATCGACGCTTAATCATTCAAATACCCATTTATAAAGGAAAAAATCCACCCAACAAATATGTCAGAATTCAAGTCCATTAGACCCACATCTATAAAGGTGTCAAGTCCGCCTCCTTCGAGCCTTTCCACTTTTAACTACTGATCTCCACCAGTGTCGATATGCGATGGCCAATTAAATCATGTCAGTCGATTAAGATCGTGATCCAACAGTTGACTATGAATCATGCGATCGCAATCGCTTAGCCACAACTCTTAGCTCCTCCGCTTAAAGTCTCGACCTGATATGGTTTACGAACCCGATGGGGTTTCTCTGTTGCGTTTAATAGGTTTTCGGGTCCACCACATATTGCATGTAGATTTATGTTGCAGTCCCAATTAATCCACCCTCATGATTCAATCTTGGTCATCGATCTCCAAGATTTGATGACTATTGTGCATCATTTCTCTAATTCTCCACCGTTTTGTTTGTGTCGTTTCTTTAATGTTTCTACGGCTTTTGACTTTCTTCAAAGCTTGGGCTCTCAGTCTTTTTAACTATGCTCTCCCTCCTGAGCTTCGTCTTTGATCATTCTAATGGATTTAGCAATCCATTATGATCCTCCTCGTCATGACCTTCCTCTGTATTTCGCCACGACTCTGCGTTCACTGAATTTTCCTACACGAATTATATATATATATATATATATATATATCTATATCTCTTCTCTCTCATATATATATATTATATATATATTGTGCCACTCTCTGGTAACCTCAATCTATCAATCAACACATCGAAACACACACCAATACATTGGAAATTAATCTCTGTGCATATATATAAATTGATACATAATTACAAAATGGGACTCTTCTCGGCCTGATCTTCTGATTTAATGGCCACTAATCATCATCTGCCCATAGGCTCACAACAATAACTAATTATCTAACCTCTTTCTTTGTTTTGGTCTCTAATCCCTCATCATGCCCTTTTGGCTTATATTTATACAAAGGGATTCTATACCAATTTCTAGTTTATATCCATGAACTCCTCAACCTCATTCCTAAAATCTCTTTCTCATCCCTAAGGATTCTCTCAATTCAACAAAATCATGAACTGACTTCTAATCTAGGATTTACAATCAATTCTCAATCCTCTCATCACTCAACTATTCTAAATCTCTCATGTTCTCCTACATTCGAGAACATTTACAATAATGCCTCACAATATTCAATTAATTCCTACTCTCATTAAAATCACTCAAAACATTAAATAATTACATAAATCCAATACTTAGGAAATCAACTTCCGTGAAATACAAGACCCCCTATTTCTACTAGAATATAATGATAATATTGAGCTGGATGCTCCTGCATTAGACTCTCCATGTAAGAAAATTTATGACCACCTAGTCATAAGTCTGGATAATTGTTTCCTCCTGGATCCTAGACTTTATTTTGTAATCTGTCCTTGCTTGTAAATCACTCTATTGCTATTGTTCTCTGATGTTGTTCTCTAGGTCTCCATACTTTATGCTATAATGCTCCACTTGTCTTGCTTTCGTAGTCTACTACTATCTTTCTCTTGGAAATTTTCATCATTAACCTCCTTAATAGCTTAATTTCTCTATCCAATATATCCTCTATCTGCTGATTGTTTTTACCTCTTGATTGTTGAACTCTCATTCTTGCTTGTTCTTCACTTGTTCTAATCGCTTCCTTTTTATCCTTACCCTCTTCTTTATTATTGTTTTGCACCTTTTCTGTTGTTGAGCTATATTGTCTTTCAGAACAATTTCCTGCTTCTATTTTCTGCACCTATCAACTTCTTCCTGATTATTATTTATGCCAACTATTTTGTCATCCTTCCTTAGCAGTCTATCTTGAAAATTTATCCTCTACTCTTCCGACTTTATCCTTTGAAAGTCTAATTCCCTATATATGTTAATGATTTTACTTGGAGTGAACTTTGGAAATTTTACACAATCTCCCATTCCTCCATTTGCTATTGATCCATCAACACATGGTCCTTCTTCCTCTACTAAATCTTTCTTGACATCCTTCAGTAGATGTGCTTCCTCCTCTACCTTATTTGGTTGTCCACCTGTGCCAAATATACTCCAGATTCTACAACAACATATTCAATTATAAGACAATCACTATAATAAACAATATTAGGCTCTGTACCTCTTTTCCCTTTAGCAACACTTCAATATGCTGCTCAGATCTCTCTTCTTCTGTCAGCATATTAGTATGCTGATCCAAACTCAAAGAACTCTTGAGACTGTCAGCTAGTCTCCCCTTCTCATCATCTATTTCAATGATGTCCTCCGGCATTTGTCCACTATAGTGAATTGATTCTTTCCTAGTCTCTTTGTAATGTTTTGCTTTAAAACTTTCATCTTCTGGAAGGTATTCTTCAAAATCTTTGACAGCTTTAAAAGATTGTCTATCTTCTCCCAAACCTGCAATCATATACAAATAATTAGTTTTCAAAATACCATACCTTCTGGTCTCACTTGATTGTTCAGTCATCAAGTCTTTTGGCTGTTTCAAATCATTCATATGATTCAACTCCTCTAGCTCTTCATCACTTTCAAAAAGTAATGTTCCACTTTCTGGTTCACATATTGAAACTTCAACATCTTCCTTTTGTTGTAGCTAAACTCTTTCGAGCTTATCTATAATCTATTCAAGTTCCCTGATCTCCTTTATTATTTGCATATTCACTTGTCGATTCCTCTTCTATTGTAGCCTCTGCCACTTCACTTTCTTTCTCATGACACAACCATGCTTCTAGTCTGCTTCATTGCTTTGCATCATCTCCATTAACACTTCAAGCTGAACTTCTATCTCAGCTTTCTCCCTCTCATATTCCTCTTTACTTAATTGTTTCTGTACGCCATTTTCCTGGGGATCCTTCTCCTTTTTTCCTCTACTGTGGTCTCTTTCAGAACCTCGGCTATGACTGTCACTAGTCATCATCCTCTCTATCTCTATGAGTTTCTCACTCACTTCACTATGAGTTACACAAAAGCCTCTTCAACAGCAAGTCATGTCCTGCTGCCACTTACCTCACCAAGCTCTCCTCACTCATTATTTTGGCAAGCAATTGGTTCTCTATCCCTGGAACCTCCTTTGAGCACTTCTCTTTGCTCTTTCTGGGCTTCAACTCGTCTGCATCCTCTAAGAACACAATTGTCCTCTTTATCCAATCTCTGTTGGAATTCCTTTTGGGAGTTGCAATAACACTTCTACTTCAATGCAAAAACTACAATCTTCTAATCTTCAATCTAATTATAATAAACCATATCATCTTACCTTCAAGTTCTCTATCTGATCTTGTCCTTCCATTCGCTTGCACTGTTGAATGGACTGTCCTTTCCACTAGCTTTTAGCTGTTCTTCAAACTGTGTTACTTCAAAACTTACAAACATCCCTTTAACAACTTAACTACTATAATCTTACTATAAAACTTCATTCATTCTATATCTGCTACTCATCCGACAAAATTGCATACCTTCACCTACCTTCAGGATCTCACCATTTCTACAAATCTATTTCAGAATATCTTTATGCTTCCACTACACAAATTCTCCATATTTAGCTACTGCCAATCAGATTTTAGAATCTGATTCTTCCTTCCAATCCTCCACTTTACGTTTGCAAAGCTTTAGCTATCAGCAACAATTTCTTCTTTTCTGAGTTTTATTCCTCTCAGAAATCATTAACAGTTTCTTTCATTACTGTCCCTTAAGGTTTGATCTCCTTTGCTCAGATACTTCATCACTACAACCATCAATCCTCAATCTATTTCTTTGTTAGCAAAACTCAAATCAGAATTAAATAAACACAATACCTGCCTGATTTCTCCATTCACTCTTCACATCAGAGTGAATCTCTATTCTCCAAACATTGTTGTGAATCCTTCCTATCTCTGTAATCTCTACTTAATTCTGCCTTACCTGCCTGTAAGAACCTAACTATTCTTCTCCATTCTCCCAGCTATACTCTACTAGCTTGACTATTAGATTAAAATTTGATCTCCCATGCTTGCATGCATATCTCTCTGTTCTAAATTCTTCCAAAGAACTCTCATACAGAATTGATTTATTCTACCTTATACCAAATGGTTCATTTATAATTCATCTCTGGTTGCAGTTCTTCTCTGATACCAAAATGACACAGGGTTTCCCCTGTGCATACCCACAATATGCATATGTATGCATAAACACCACTTTCCCAGGCAATTGACTCACAAAAGAGTCGAATCCTCATAACCTCAATGTTTAAGGCACTCTTACCTGCATATATAACCTTTCCCTTACTATACCTTAGTTAATATATGATCCTCGCATATTTATTATATCGACACATATTTCCACTTTAAACTATTTCCAAAGGAAAATCACGCAAATCATACCTTCCTCCACTTGGGTATGGTCTTCAACACAAATTCTGAAGTTTGACCTCATCGCAACCATAATCAGGCTTCTCGCAGGTCACCTTCATATATATGTTATCCCCCTCTCCTTCTGATTCGTGATTTCCCTTTATACTCAAGAAACACGCTATCGGTGCTCAATCATTCAAATACCCATTTACAAAGGAAAAACTCTGCCTAACAAATATGTCGGACTTCAAGTCCATTACACCCATGTCTATAAAGGTGTCGGGTCTGCCTCCTTCAAGCCTTTCCTCTTTTAACTACTGATCTCCACCAGCGCCAATATGCAATGGACGATCAAATCATGTCTGTCGATCAAGATCACGATCCAACAGTCGACGGTTAATCACATGATCGCAATCTCTTAGCCACAGCTCTTAACTCCTCCACTTAAAGTCCCAACACGATATGGTTTACGGACTCGATGGGGTTTCTCTGTTGCATTCAATAGGTTTTTGGGTACACCACATTTCACGTGTAGATTTGTCTTGCAGTCCCAATTAATCTACCCTCGTGATTCAATCTTGGCCGTCGATCTCTAAAAGTTGATGGCTACTATGCATCATTTCTCTAATTCTCCATTGTTCTGTTTGCGTCGTTTCTCTAATGTTTCTACGGTTTCTGACTTTCTTCAAAGCTTGGGCTCTCAGTGTTTTTAAGTGCACTCTCCCTGCTAAGCTTTGTCTTTGATCATTCTAATGGATTTACCAATCCATTATGATCCTCCTTGTCATGACTTGCCTTTGTATTTTGCCATAACTCTGCATTCACTGAATTTGCCTGCACGAATATATATATTATGCCACTCTTTGGTAACCTCAATCTATCTATCAACACATCGAAACACACACCAATACATTGGAGATTAATCTTTCTACATATATATAAATCGATACATAATTAGAAAATGGGAGTCCTCTCGGTCTAATCTTCTGATTTAATGGCCACTGATCATCATTTTCCCGTAGGCTCACAATAATAAGTAATTATTTAACCTCTTTCTCTGTTTTGGTCTCTAACCCCTCATCATGCATTTTTGGCTTATATTTATACAAAGGGATTGTAAACCAATTTCTAGTTTAGATCCATGAACTCCTCAACCTCATTCCTAAAATCTCTTTCTCATATCTAAGGATTCTCTCAAATCCACAAAATCATGAACTGGATTCTAATATAGGATTTACAAGCAATTTTCAATCCTCTCATCACTCAACTATCCTAAATCTCTCATGTTCTCCTACATTTGAGAAAAATTACAATAATTCCTCACAATATTCAATTAATTCCTACTCTCATTAAAATCACTAAAAGCATTAAATAATTACATAAATCCAATGCTTAGGAAATCAACGTCCTTGAAATACAAGACCCCCTATTTCTACTAGAATATAATGATAATATTGAGCTGGATGCTCCTACATCAGCTTCAATTTAGCCTAGTCATATTCTTCATTAATGCTTGTTTCATCGTCTTATATGTTTTACAAAGTTAGCCTTAGTTTTACTATTTAAACTTTCAAGTTCATTAAAATATTATTTTTTCTAAAGTTAGTAAATGTAATTATTATTTTGTTTTAATTAAATTAATTAATAAGACATAGACCTCGAGACCAAGATTCATACATTAACCATATATGCATAAAGAATACGGCTTTCCACATTATTATATCTGCATAGAATGAGATTTATTATTTATTGCATATAATTCTGGTTTACCACTTCTCAAATTGATATCTTTCCCTTTTTTTTGCTATTTGATGGAACAATCCTGTATTTTTTACATATCTGCTACGATTCAAGTCTCTTAGGTTTAGATAATAGTGTTATAAAAAAGGTGTTTCAATTTCATTTGCTATTTGACTTTGAACCGTTTCTAAAAAGGTCAGGTATTTTTTTTAATTTTTCTGTTTGAACAACTTAAGGGAAAACTTTCGAAAAATGATTTCATATTTTAACCTTTGGACATATAATAGTTCCAATGAAAAAATAGGATTGTGTGTGTTTTTTTTTTTTCACAGTAGCTCTGCTCTAGTCCCTACAAAACGTTCGTTATTAGGTTAGCTATTATATCTAACATTGTTCCTAGCCAATTCACATGCATCATCATGAATGATACAAGTATTAGATAAGTAAGAATATTTACAAGCACTAGAGACGCCCTTGTTGACGATCTTTTACTTCAGAAGCATCTAGGGTTCCTTAACCAATGTGATATCTCACACCGAGTAGATCTTTAACCATTCCTCCTCTTACTAATACTACAAAATGTTCTGGTAAATAATGGTCAATACCAGGTATACAAAAAATCATTTCAAATCCAAAGGTTAATCATACTCTGGCAACTTTACATAGGTAGAGTTTCGTTTTATGGGGTTGATAGTGGAAAAGTTGAGAGATAAGTTTTCTTCACTCTCACTCTACAAAACCATACATGAGATTTGCACCTCATACACCTTCTTGTTCAATTTTTTTCTTTCGAAGTAAGATAAATTAGATTATTTTCGTTGTTCGAGAATCTTCGTATTCCCCTCCTTCATGCGTTATGTCTCAAAGAGTAATTGGAACCAATTAAGTCAAAACACATTTCGTATTTCTAACAACCACTATGAATCCTATTTTTCCTTTTTCGGTCAAAAAGATTATGCAAAATCTTTGGATTTCCCTCTTCCTTTCTCTATCCCATCCTATAATTACAGTGCCTGAAGAAATACTCTTTTGTATGAATCGACATTTTTACATGCTAATTCCTTCTTGATATCATCGATATATCATTCCTCCAAATCACAAATTGGATTCGAAATTGACAGGTTAATGTGAGCTTATCCATGCGGTTATACGCTATTCAAATTTGAACAAGAATCAATCTAATGAAAGATCTTGGCTTTCGTGTTTTTGTTGAGGTTGTCCAAGATCATTTTGATGACCTATGTTGAGGAGACATATATCCATATCTATCTGAGATATGATCTGATCGACTACGTAAGTCCACATGAATAGCAACCGATGCGAGGGAGAGTATACAAAAAACAAAGTTATTTTTGATCTGACATGATGAACTGATGAATGGCTCACTCAGTCCTATATCTTGTTTCTTCGGACTGGTGGAAAAGTGAGGGATGAGTGGGAAGAGGATTGTACCATGAAAGAGGGAAGGGGTCAACCTGTTCCAAATAGACAACATGG
>APFE030794670.1:0-13251 GCA_000404065.3 Pinus taeda | reverse complement strand
AAAAAAAATCAAAACGCTTGTTAAAATTTTATAAAATGGTTAGGGTTTAGGGTTTAAGATGTTATAAAATGCTTATGGGGTTGGGTTAGGGTTTAGAATTTTGGTTTTAGGGATTAGGGTATATAACACTTTAGTCCATGATTTTAATAAAAAGCTAAAAGAAAAGTACAAAATGCTTGTTAAAATGTTATAAAATGCTTAGGGTTTATAGTTTAAAATGTTATAAAATTCTCATTGATTAGCATTTAGCATTGATAATATTTTTGTTATAGACATTGTGGTAAAATGTCATCCTCTCCTTTAACGGTCGATCAAGCGTTTTTTTTAGATAATTGAGGGAGGGAATCTTTAAACGAATATATATTTGTTACTTTAAAAGAACATTTCAAAGTTATTTTCTTCACATCCTCTTCCTCTATCATCTGTATTTGCACCAGATTTTTTTGTGTATCTCAATGTTTGGATTTCACTTTGTATGACTTAAATGGTTTTGACATGCAATTTTCTTTTATTTTTTGTAATTTTGACCAGACTTGGGTTAAATATATTACTGGCTAGAAAATTAGTTTTTGATTATTGTGAGTTTATATTCATGTGTATGGTGAATTTTCTTTTGAAAGTTTCAGATCTGTAATCATGAGAAATTATGGTTTTCGGGCTAAGGGTTATTGCTTTGAGATTTGTATGAGGGTGTTATGGGTGATTTGGCAATATTGTCGGGGATGTTAATACTAATTTGCACTAATTTTCTCAAATCCATACCTCATAGTCGCTCATATATGACAACCATTAATGTCTCTATACCATACCTCCTAGTTGTCAATGATTGAGTTAATCCCTTGGGGTTTCAAGGTTACCAACGACTTATTGTTTCATTTTTCTTCTTCATATTTGTTATATTGCTATACAAACAAGGGTTTTGTGACCCACCCATTGTGAATTTTCCCTCTATGTTTCAACCTAATTCATGGATAAAACCCTCTTGGATTCTAACCATGGCACCCCTGATCCATTTTAAAGCCATTGGAGGTAATATAGTAGAGGCATGTGATGAATGTGCATACTTGTTCCACCAGGTCAGCTAGTGGGATTTCCTTTAGTTGTTTCAGGGTTAGTTGTTTCATCAACATTTTGAGTGCTCATATTGTGAATATCATGTGAAATGTATGCCAAATTCCTCTTTGAAATCTAAATGGCATAATTTAGTGGTTTTGTGGCATCAATATGTTACTTTTGAAGGGTGTCACAATCTGGTTTTTATTTATCATAAAAAGTTGTTAATAGCATTTCTCATCCATAAACTTGATTTTCCCTTTTTATTTATATAGAATCCTAAGTAAAATTTCCTGCACATACCAGTCATGTCGCAAGAACTATTAAAGATAACTCTTTCATCATAGTTTCATCTATATTCTAGTTAGACAACATTTGGAAAAGACAAGGGGTGAATATGATCATTTCTGAGATCAAGATGGTTTTGAAAAACCCCAATTACCTGACGATTCTAATTCCTTGTGTATTTGTGCTTATAACCCTTCGTTGGAAAGTATTGCTCAATCAACATATCATCATTCATTATAGAATGATTGTGAAGAATCATTTCATGAAGGAAGCCTTTCTGTTTCAATTTATAATAACATTGAAAGCCTTAGAACTATTGTTGTTTGATTAACTAGAAGCATGAGGAAGGGTACGTGTCTCTCATATGGAATTAAAATAGGAATTTAAATATAAAAGAGAAGTGAAACCCTCTAGGGTAAGTCTTCAACCCAAAATTGTACCTAAATCTGAACAAAACCCTGAATCTAAAGTTAAGATTAAACAAATTCAGAGGAAAATATGCCAAGCAATGAAAAATAAACATTAGAGTAATCCTAGAAGCGATGAGTTTTTCAATATCAAAGTTCATCCTGAGACATTTCCAAAAATAAATATGCCATAGGTCCAAAACAATTTGGGAAATTTTTGTTGATGTTGCTTGTTGTGATGACAATCCTCCAACCAACATCCATTTGAATGATCCTAAATTAAGAACACATATTGGTGCCAACAATACTTACTCATTGTCTAATGTCCTGAAAAGTCTATTTATTTTGTTGTCTATGGAAATAGGCAACTCAAAACTTCAATTCAAGCTAAGGAAAGGCACAGGCCACATAATTTTTCTAGTACTAAAAATAAATCTCAATCTAAAGATACACATATTATTATCATGGTGAATGTAGTTATATCTTCTGAGGTAGATGGTTCTCATCATAAGTAATGACTTTGTTTTTATCTATGATAGGGATTTTTGAAGTCACCAAGGTATTTTTCTATTTTGATTTAGTTTACTAAATTTAAAAAAGGGAAAATATAGAATCCCTGATATTATAACAACCCTATCTTGTTGTCTACATAAATGTCTAATATAAGGCTTCTTGGTTGTAACAAGTCCTCCATATTGACTAGATGATGACCTTATATTACAATGGATTATAACTAAGGTATAAAGGAGAAAAGTCATAAATAGTAATTCTAAGTCATAAAGAAGACAAGTAATTACATGGATAGGCATGTTTATTTCAGAATAGGCTTCCCACATTTCTAATTTAATTATTAATAATTATTATGTGATTGACAAAGATTTAACCTCCATGGAATATGCTAGGATAGTCATATTAGTATTCACATATAAAGGGTTAATTATGCTCTTTTAATTAATTGATGTCAAGTTGTTTAATTAAAGAAAACATTATATCAAAAAATTCCATATTGGACATGTGGTATTGATAAGCCATGATATGTTCCCATAGTATTGTAAGAAGACCTATTTACTAGAGTGAAGAGTTTCGGTGGTAAAGTGGGGATAATAATTTAAAATAAATTTATAATATAGTTAAATTTTATGATTCTTTTTTATCTAGGTAATGTGAGATGTAAAAATGGGTAAGTGTTTTTTATGCTTATCATGGATTAATGTGTATACAAGTCATTTAATTTAAATTGTTGCACTAGTTAAAAAATAGTTCGTAAAAGTTCTTATTATGGGGAATGTAGTCTTGTTGAGTTGTTTTTTGTAATATGGAATTGATGTGAAATACAACATCAACCCATGGGTAAATACAATGCAACCTTTGAGATTTTTTGTAGACATCACTTTATGTATAAATACAAAATTCTTCTCAAAATAACAATGAATCTACTTTTTTGTGGGCATGCATAGCATGCAAATATATTTGTATATGTCAAGTACATAATCTATGGTATAGTGAAAAGGAATAATATTTTAAATAATGTAGTGCTCTAGAATAAATTATAGTTGTTTGGAAAATGCAACGATGCAAGTTTGGAGAATAGTTTCGTCTAAGGAATTCATTCTTTTAACTATGAATTTTCTTTCTCGTCTTTTAGGATAAACTTTTAGTTTTTTTTTTTTTTTCCGAGGAAAAAACATGAACTTTTTATTAGCAAAATAAAAAGTTTTACAATCTGGTTTAAGCACTTCCTCTGAAGTTTGCCCCCCTGGAGCTGAACATACAATTCTGGCTGATTCTAATTAGTGCTTTGAGAAATAAAAATAAACAAGATGCATCTGCTCTGTCCAGCAACTCTGTCCAGCAGCAACGCAATCCAACAATGTCTTTTTCCTGCTGGAATGAAATATCATTGCTGATTTTTTGGATAAGAAACACAGAAAAAGCCGCTTGCTTTGAAGGGAAACAGTCCCGTCTAACAAGAACTGAGCGAATGAAACAATTAATGCTGATTTAAAATGACTGAGATGTGAGGAAAACTGTCTAAATCGGCCTGTGATATATCTTTACAAGAGAGAAAAGAAATAGTAACAGCGTCTTTGGAGCCAGTAGAAAAAGCTAAAACCTGAGAGAAAAACACAAGGATGAGCTGTCTCCCCAATCATATAGGCGGAGCGAATGGTGGCTGCAGTGAAAAGGTTTGGCGCCCCTGTAGGGATTCCTCTATCGCCCATTCGCCCAAATCCTGTTGAAGGCCAGCTTTGGAGATCTTGTCGGCCTCTTCATTATTTTCCCTGAAGATATGACAAAGCTGAAAACTGATGAAGGACGCCTTTAGTAACAGAATTTCATCTAAAAGATGCTTTAAAATTTGATTTTGGCACGAAGCAGAGCCATTAACCCAATTGGAGACATTTTGAGAATCACCGAAAACTTGTATAGAAGAAATGCTCCTCTGGAGAAGCCAACACAGCAGAAGGTGTAAAGCAGATAGCTCGGCGTAGTTATTAGTCCCGGGTCCCAATCCAACAGAGGCTTTTAGATGATGTTCGGCAGAAAGATGAATGCTCATGCCAGCGCCGGCCCTATTGTTCTGGGAGGCTCCGTCATAAAAGGCCCAAGGGGAGCCTTCCCTTATGGAGAAAGCCTTATCTCGTTTAGGGATGGTTTTTACCTCAGGCACAGGAATAGTGGTATATATTGCTGCACAAGTTGAAGCGGTAACTGAAGATGGGGTGGATTTATCCTGAAAGATGCTATTGTTTCTTGCTATCCATACTCCCCAGAAGAAAATGGGAGGCAAGTTTCTCAGTACTCCATCCGGATGCTTTTGCCACCAGTTTTTCCAAGCCACATCCAGAGGTTCCGGACCCCATTGTGCCTTGATATTGAGCAAACCTGTAAGCTCCTCCCAGATCTTTAACGAAACAGGGCATGAGATAAAAAGGTGTCTAATAGATTCTTCTTCTGATTTACATAAAGGGCATCTACCTGGACCAGAAAGGAATCTAGCTTGCAGTTTGTCCCAAGTTGGAATTTTACCTTTCAGCATACAGCAGAGGAAAATACGGGCTTTTGCCGGACTAGTCAATTTCCATAAGCTTTTAGACCACCATTCTGGGTGATCCCATCCTTTCTGGTTCATTAGGAAAGAGTATCCTTCTTTGGGACAGTATTCTCCTGTTTTTCCCAATGCCCAAATCAGTTTGTCAGGGTCATCTTTGAGTCTTACATGTGAGCGATGGAGTTCTTGAATGTAAGAGGCCCATTCATTCTTCCAACGGATATTTAGACCAAGATCTTCATCACTCTTCCAAGCCTGTCCCCATAAAGTAGAGAGGCCCACTTTCTCCGCTTGGTTGAGCGTGACAATTCCTTTGCTGTCAAGGTGTCTTAGGAGACCCGGGGATAGAGCATAAGCTTTGCTACAGCCCACCCACGGGTCCCTTCCAATTCTGATGTGTCTGCCATCTCCAACTTTCCATGCAAGCCCTTGTTCTATTACAGTGAAAGCCTCCAGGGTAGCCTTCCAGATGATAGAACTGTTTTTCTGATTCTTTTGCTGGCTTCTGATCCAATCTTCCAAAGGAGTTGGATCAATGTACTTCCTTTTTACCACCTTTGTCCAGAGGTTCTCCATCGAAATTAACCTCCACCCAGACTTTGCCGCCAGAGACAAACTGAACTCGGGGAGCCTCTTGATTCCCCACCCTCCCCAATCTTTAGGTCTTGCAATCTTATCCCAGGCCACCCATGGAAGAACCGAGGAATCCTTTGCCGCACCTGCCCATAAGAATCTACTACATATCTTCCTTATCTTTTCCAGCACTCCTTTTGGGGCCCAGGTAAGGGCAGCCCAATAAACTGGGATGGCTAACAAGACAGATTTGAGAAGAGTCAATTTGCCTGCTCTGGAAAGCCACCTGAAACTCCAGTGGTTTATTCTAGCTTCTATCTTTGCTATAAGCCAATTCCAATCCTCTTTCTTGTAGGCTACTGGCTTTAGCCAAAACCCCAAATATTTTAGAGGTGTGTCCAGGGGCTGAAGAGGAAAAGCAAAAAGATTGGAAATTCTTACTTTTTCCCTTCTGTCAAGTTCAGCTGTACAAATTTGAGACTTTCTGGTGTTTATCTGCATTCCGGTAGCTTGCATAAAGAGGTCAAAAATGTTTTTATATTCCTTGATTTCGATAGAAGTATCATTTGTAAAAATCAGAATATCATCGACAAAAAGCAAATGAGAGTTAAAGAGGTTTATTGCTACCTCAATACCTTTTACCTTTTCTTGTCTTCTTGCCTTATGAATCAATCTTCTCAAACCCTCTGCCACTAACAGGAATAAAAGCGGTGATAAGGGGCATCCTTGCCTGAGACCTCTTTGGCTGTTGAAAAAGGAGGAAGCAGAACCATTGATCAGCACTGCAAAACTGACACTTGAGATACAGCCCATGATCCAGCTGGTGAAAGTGTAATTGAACCCCAAATGAGTCAACAGCATTCTCAGGTAAAGCCAATTGACCCGATCAAAGGCTTTTGATAAATCTATTTTTAAAACCGCTCCCTTCTTTTTATTTTGTCTGACACTGTGTATAACCTCCTGCGCAACCCTGATTGCTTCATGGATTTGCCTGCCATCTAGAAACCCAAACTGTTCCATTGAAATGTTCCTAGACAAGATAGGAAAGATTCGAATAGCAATCACTTTTGCTGTGATTTTATAAATACAGTTGCACAAAGAGATCGGTCTGAAATCTTCAAAGGTCCCCGGATCATCTTTTTTTGGTATGAGTGCGATAAAAGTGGATTTGAAGGGCCTGTAAACCTCTCCCTTTAGTCTTGATTCTTCTATAACATCAGTGATTTCGGTGCCCAATAAGTCAAAAAAGAAGAGAAACAGTTCAATTGTCCAGCCATCCGGGCCAGGACTTTTGTCTTTTGCCATTAATTTCATTGTTGCTTCAATCTCCTCCTTAGTGACAGGTCTAGAGAGGTCCTCAGCTTCTTCCTCCTCCACATACCTCGGAAAACATTGTGCCGTTCTAAGAACTTCTGCTATAGTGGCCTCCCCTGGCTCAGAAAATATTCTTTCAAAGTGCCTCTTCCCTAAACTGGAAAGATCCGAGAAGGAGCTGACCTCCCTTCCTTCTTCATCCTTGAGACTCCAAATGGTATTTACTGATTTTCTTCCTTTTGCATAACTGTGAAAAAACCTGGTATTCTCATCCCCAGATTTCAGCCATATGGCCCGGCTCTTGATCCTCCATTCTTCTTCCTTGTCTAAAAGAATTTTTTTTTGGCTCTTTTCCAAATGGAGGATTCTGTCTTTTGAAGCTTGTGAGTGATAGCCGTCCTCCTCAGGACTTTCCAGTAACTTCAGTTCCTCCCTAATTTTGAGAAGGTCTTCATATTGTCTCGTCCTCCTTTCTTTTGCCCAAATAATGGTTGCTTTTTTTAATCTCTTGAGGTTCTCCATGAATAGAAAGCCTTTATCCTCTCTTGCATTTGACCCCGGATGTAACCATGTAACTTTGAAAAGGGCGCTAAAGGAGGGGTCCTGAAGCCATGAGGGGTTGAATTTAAAAGGAGCCGGGGGTTTATGTGGAGGGAAGGCAATGTCCAGAAAGATCGGAAAGTGATCAGAGTTACCAATTTCCTCCACCCACTGTCTGAACATAGGAGCATTAGAAATGAGGGCCTCAGATAGGAGAAAACGGTCTAGTCTCTTTGCTATCCTGTCCTCCCCTACTCTTCTGTTCCTCCAGGTCGGTTTTAGCTTTAAAGGAAGAGGATCTGTGAGGTGATTATCTTCTAGAAGATTGCGAAAGAAATCTGACAATGGATCCTCTCTAGCTGAGGGACCCCAAGTCTCAGCTCTACCCATAGAAAAATTCAGATCACCACCCACAATCAGCATAGAGGCCTGCATAAAAGACTTTGCCATCAGATCCACCCAAAAGGATTCTCTTCCTTGGCACGGACCATAGATGTTTATAATGGTGAAAGAGCGAGGGAAAACAGGAGTAAAGATCTCCATACCCATAACCTGCTTTGTACCCCACTGATTTATTATTTTTATTCTTCCTACTTTGCATCCAATTGCTAGTCCCCCTGAGTGGCCGGATGAGTCAATGGCAGAAAAAATCCAATCCGGTAACAGAGTCTTGAGCATAGCTTCCACCTCAGCGCCCTTCCCTAAAGTTTCTTGGAGCAACACAATGTCTGCTTTTGAGTTTTGAATCCAGTCACGCAGGGCCAATTTTTTAGGTTTATTGGCTAAACCTCTACAATTCCAGGAAGACAAGATCATTTGATAACCTGTGCAGGGGTTTGCACCGCTCTAAGAACCCCGGGAATTGACTGTTGTTTTCCATCTTCCACATCCAGCTTTGCTTTCAGCTTCACGTTTGAAAGGCCTGATTTCCTACCTCTTTTAGTTTTTGCAGTGCTACAGCTAAGAGTTTTACCCAAACCCCCAACAACAGCAGACGATACAGATTTTGCCCCCATCGACCTAAGGTTGTAAGGGCATGGGTTATGAGAAGGAGGGGAAATCAGTGGTGGCCACAACTCTTCACTGTTCAGATCGAGGGATGGAAGGGCATCCGAGATAGGATCAATGACATTCTTTTTATTTGGATTTACAGCAATGTTTTTTTGACCTGAAAGAGAATGGGAGATAACAGAAGGAGGAATATGCATATCGTTTAAAACTTGCTCAGGATCTTGAAGAGAAATAGGAGGGGAGCCTGAGCGCAAGTCATTTTCCTGATCGCTGATGAGATGAAGATCTTCCACTACTTCCTTTGTGGCCTCCTCCATTGGAGCCGAGCTCGGAGAGGCAGTTAT
Source organism: Pinus taeda (assembly GCA_000404065.3). Classification (NCBI taxonomy): domain Eukaryota; kingdom Viridiplantae; phylum Streptophyta; class Pinopsida; order Pinales; family Pinaceae; genus Pinus; species Pinus taeda. The sequence continues at coordinate 4,669 of APFE030794670.1, read as the reverse complement.
CTGATTCTGCTCGATGAGAGGATCCTCTTCCCCTGCTGGCTCCTTAGAAATCTGATTCTGCTCGATGAGAGGGTCCTCTTCCATTGCTGGCTCCTTTACTGTTCCTTCAGTCTCCATTTCTTCCGCTCCCCGATCCTCATATCCAGCTCTGTCCTGCGGTTGAGGAGCCCCATTGAAGAAAAAATCTCTAACCACAGGGTTTCTGCGGGATCTTCTCCTCCTTCTGGACAGAGGGCATTCCTTGGCAAGGTGCCCATACTCGTGGCAGATATGACACCGAAAGGGCAGGTGTTCATAATCAAGGAGCTGCTCATAGAGGTACTCTTTATACTCCAGATTTATCAATTGAGGAAGCCCTCCACTAGGATTGAGACTCACAAGGATGCGTGCCATTGCCCGGTTCTTCGTTTTCAGGAAGGACATATCGGCCTCCAAGTAGGTACGCAATTTGTTACCAATTTCCTTGAATACCGACTCAGTCCATAAGAAAAACAGGAGGCCCGGAGCTCTTACCCACACTAGAAACACGTCTGTTCTTTCTTTTATAGCGTCGAAGAGGGGACTCCAATGTTTCAGCAGTACCGGAATGTTTCCTATGCTCCAATTGCGCTTCAGCACCCATTCTGCATCTCTTTTTTCTCCAAAACGAAGTAAGAACCAGCCTTTGGCCAGAACTTGGGCCTCGAACTTAATAGGTCTTTCCGCAATGAAGACTTGATCGCCCCATGCTTGAATAAATTCAGAAGAGAATTTTTTTCTCCTTGCCCTTCCAACAAGGGTATTCTCTGCTACTCCCAAAGATTCATCAACGGAGATATCCATACCAAGCACGAGGTTCCCTACCGACTCCTGAGAACCGATCTGTCCTTGAGATTTTCGCTTACCGCCCTTACTCCATGTAGCTTCAAATGGTGCTCTTTTTTCTTCAGCTATTCCTTTCCACGCTTGGTCTTCTTGAGCTATGTTCGTTTGAGGGACTCCCTCTTGCTGAGGCTGTTCCGGGGCTGAGATATTGTAAGTTGTATCCGTGGGGAGAGAGAGGTTTTGGAGCTGTTCATTATACCCCCTCGGGCCACCGACAGAACCGCCCAGCTTTCCCCCATAGCCATCACTTAATATCGGGATCGAATCGACCCTTGGCGCTGAAGGTCTTGATAGAGGAGAAACCCAGTCGCGAACCCTTCCAGATCCAGGACCCGCGTGTGGCCCCAAAGACCCTGTGGCCTCAGAACCCTTTAGAGGAAAAAGCCTACCAGGTCTTTGGATTTCCTTATACACAGAAGGAGACCCTCCAGATGATGGCCCTTCCTCTTCGACTGCCCTGTTTTCCTGGAAAATACAAAGGTCCTGCTTGCGATGTTTAAAACTTCCCCTTACTGTGCCGCTGCCTTGAACTAAGAACGAGGGATTTGACTCCAGAGAGTACCCCGACTGCTTTGAGTGCTTATAAGCACTAAAGAAATGCTCAACGTTTTGCTCAGTTGGTTCCTTACCCCACATGTAGAGTATATCTTCCAACTCTGGGTCTAAGTCCACCAGCTCACTTGGGCTAACCATTGTTTAATGATGTGATCGCTGACTAACCGACAGCTACAGACAAAAACAGGGTATTACCTTCGCCCGATAGCCCAAGAAACGATAAAAGTAAGAAGAAACGCCGATTTACCCTTCTTGCAACGCCTACGCAGTAAAAAGCTTGTTCCGACTGCCACCGCTAGTTGCCAGTCCAATAGGAATAGGATTCTCGTGCCTGCACCAGATCAGAGGCAAGGATTCACCTGCATAGGGTTATCCGTGACCAGAAAAAAGAACCACCTAGGACCCGAAGCTCCAGAACCTGGTCGATTCCGTCTCCGCCATGTGTTCCCGCTCTTGCAGCATTCAAATTTCAGAGCGCAGACCTCAGGTCTGAGAGAACATTCTATTCTCAACTTTCACAACTATTTCATGTTATAAACTTTTAGTTTTTAATATTGTATAAAAACTAAAAAAACATTAAGAAAATATATAAAAAATTACAAAATAAAAGAGGGAGGCGAAGGAAGAAGAAAAAACACAGTATAAATTCTTTGCACGCTTCAAACTATACAGAATAAAGTGTGCATGTTATTTTGAGAACAAAACTCTATACTAGAAGTTTTCAAACACACAAATCGAATAACCAAAATAAGATAAATTGTCTCATTCCCCATACTATTAACAAAAAGAGGTAAACACAAGTAATTCACTATAAAATGTATTTTCAAATACCTAAAACCTTTAGTATTAAAGTAGCATTAAAATATTTAAAATCTATTTAAATTATCAATATTAAAAAATAAAAATAACACATCTTTAATAAAAATATACATACTAGCACAATTATATAAAGTAAATGGCTAGTAAATATTCATAATTATCAATCCCTCCTGTCTCCCCTTCCCTCCATCCCTCCCTCGCTCTCTTCCTATCTCCCCTCCACTCCCCCACTAATCTCTCCCTCTCTTACTCTCATGTCTCTCCTTGCCTCTCTCCATCCCCCTCTCTCTCTCTTTATATTCCCCACTCTCTCCCTTACTATTCCCCTCTCCCTCCCTACCTCCCAAAATACTTGCTCCCTCTCTTCCTCCCTCCTCATCCCCCCTCCCTCTACCCCTCTCTCTATCCTTCTCCTCCTCCATATGTCTTCCTCCCCCCTCCTCTCTCCCCCTCTCTATCCTTCTACCTGTCCCTCTCTCTTCCTCCCCCCTCCTCTCCTCCTCTCTCTATACTTCCCCTCTCCACTCTCCCCCTTCCTCCCTCCATCCATATCTGGCCTCTCTCCCCCTACCTCCCACCCTCTGTCTCTCTCCTCCTCCCTCTCTCCATCCTTCTCTAACTCCCTCCCTACATCTCTCTTCGCCCCACCACTTTCTCCCTCTCTTCCTCTATGTCTCTCGTAATACCCCACCTCCCCGCAAACCTATCTCTCCATATCCCCCCATGACATTCCTCCTCTATCCTTCTCCTTCTCCCTCCCTCCCTCCATCTCCCCTTCTCTTCCCTGCCCTCCCTCCATCACTCTCCTCTCACCCCCTCCCTCTCTCGCTCGGACCCTTCCTGTCCCCCACACGCCTCCCCCTGTACTCGGTCTCCTCCCTTCCCTTGCCTCCCTCCCTTAGTTTCTCTCCTCTCTCCTCCTGCCCCCCTCTCTCTCCTAGTCCCCCCACCTAACCCCTCCTCCTGCCCCCCTCCTATCTCCTTCTCCCTCCCTCCATATCCCTCACTTCCCCTCCCTTCCTCCCTCCCTCCATCTCTCTCCTATCTGCCCCCCACTCTCTCCCTACATTAATCTCCCCTCTCCACCTACCTCCCTCTCCCACTGCCCCCCTCCCTTATTATCGCCCTCCTCCACCTCCCCAGTACTTTCTCCCTCTCTTCCTCTCCCTCCCTCATCCTCCCCCATCCTCTTCCCCTCTGTCTATCCTTCTCTCCCCATCCCTCCCTCCCTCCATCGCCCCCACTCTTTTCATTTATATCCCTCCTCCTTCCCCACTTCCCTGCAGCCTCTCTCTCCCTGTCTCCTCACCCCACGACCTCCCTCCTCTCTCCTTCTCCTTCTCGCTCCCTCCCTCCATCTCCCCCTCTCTTCCCCTCCCTTCCTTCCTTCCTCCATCTCCCCCTCTCTTCCCTTCCCTACCTCCCTCCCTCCATCTCTCTCCTCTCACACCCTCCCTCTCCCACTCACTCCCTTCCTCTTCCACACCTTCCTAGCCCTGTACTCAATCTCCTATCTCCACTTGCCTCCCTCCCTTCATCTCTCTCCTCTCTCCTCCTGCCTCCCCTCTCTCCCCTTGTCCCCCCACCTACTTCCTCCTCCCTCCTCCCCCCGCTCTCCTTCTCCCTCCCTCCATCTCTCTCTCTTCCCCTCCCTTCCTCCCTCCCCCCATCTCTCTCCTATCTACCCTCCTCTCACTCCCTCCCTCCATCAATCTCCTCTCTCCAACTACCTCCCTCTCTCACTCTCTCCCTCCCTTGTTGTTGCACCGCTCCACCTCCCCATCAATTCCTCCCTCTCTTCCTTTCCCTCCCTCTTCCTCTGCCATCCTCTCCCCCTCTCTCTATCCTTCTCGCCACCTCACTCCCTCCCTACATCTCCCCCACTCTCTTCGTCTATGTCCCTCCTCCTTCCCCACCTCTTCGCAGCCTCTCTCTTTGTGTCCCCACAAACGATGACCTCCCTCCCTCCATCTCCCCGTCTCTTCCCCTCCCTACCTCCATCCCTCCATCTCTCTCCTCTCAACGCCTCCCTCTCCCACTCACTCCCTTGCTAACCCTTGTTCGCCTCCCCCTATACTCGCTATCCTCTCTCCCCTTGCCTCCCTCCCAACGTCTCTCTCCTCTCTCCTCTTGCCTCCCCTCTCTCTCCTTGACCCCCCACCTACCCTCTCCTCCATCCTCCCGCCTCCCTCCACTCTTCTTCTCCCTCCCTCCATCTCCCTTCCTCCCTCCCTCTCATCTCTCCCCCCTCTCTCTCCCTCAATCCATCAATCTCCTTTCTCCACCTACCTCCCTCCCTCCCTTCCTGTCGCCCCCCTCTACCTCCCCATTACTTGCTTCCTCTCTTCCTCTCCCTCCCTCTTCCATGCCCATCCTCTCGCCCCCTCTATCCTTCTCGCCCGTTTCCTCCATCCCTCCATCTCCCCCACTC
>APFE030794667.1:0-13020 GCA_000404065.3 Pinus taeda | reverse complement strand
AATAAATATGTGTTATGCCTAAATGAATTAACCAGCCAATGTGTCCATTCATTATGTGGGCCAACTGATTCATATGGGATGGCCTATTATTCTGGTCACAATCCAACCTATTGGTGTTTGCACCCATTAGGCTAACTTGTCACGAGTCAGGAGGGTGCCCCTCAATAGGTGGTGTGCCTTGCCTTATCTCACACACTACAAATCTGTTGCTACATATTTCCACACTTCATTGTCCATGCCTAGGCATCGCTTGCTACTCGCCTTACTAGACCACTACAACTTGTGTGTGCTACATGAGTTGGGTGGGTGCTCACTGTTATGGCATGCCCATGCCTTACACCCATTACCCTCCTTTTCTCATGTTTTCATTCCCACTATCCTCATTGTGCACCTGGTCGGTAAAATGTGACCACTATGATCATTTATTTGAATGTTCCTACTATGGGTTACTTGTCTATTTACTCTTTAGTTTTTGGGATCGAGCGCCCCACCTTTATGTAGGTACACACCTTCCAAACACATATAGCATCAAGTCATATTTTTGTATCTGTGGAAACCCTACCTATGTGCAAGAGTGCCTATATGATCCCCATCCATCTTTGTTCAACTTTCATTTTTTCACCTCTCCACATATGTGTGGGTACTCATGGGTGCCTCTCGGTCATAATGCTAACTCAATGTCCTGGAAAGTAAGATGGAACATTTTTAAAATACATGGAAATTGATTAGGTAATTTTTATTTACAAAATAGAAATAATTTATGTTTTAATATATTTGTTTTCTTGTATCGTTTATTCTTTAATTTTTTCAGTATAGTCCTTCTCATGTTGTTATTTATCATTTCTAAAGGTTTCATGAAGTTCTGGGTAGAGGCCTAAGTCCTCACCTTAAAACAATGGCTCATAATTTAGGATCGCTACCATAGAACTACCTGAAAAATGCCACAATGACATGACGCCTTGCTGAGGGAATGATTGGAGGGTCTCAGTGTTATGGAGGGCTTATAATGGGAGCGATTGGCGATCTAGTTCAGTCAAGAAGTAATTTCTCTCGGGGGTTGGACACTTGGAAAGGTTGGTTAGCTCTTGAAGGTTCTGAAGCTCTTGATGGAGGTATTTAAAGTGTTGGTCCATTGGCTCCAATTCCTTAAATGGATCTAGGAGGTTGAATCATATCATATTAACTCTTTGTCACATGTTTACCTTAATGAATGGGTTAGCTTGGGTAAATGTGGGAGGACGGTGTTACAATCTCTTCAACTTTATGTCCATATTCACCCGCAGGGTAGTCCATAATTCACTGATAAATCTTGTCTCCCTGTCTAAAATGATTCTCCTCTGTATCCCAAACTTCACCCTTACCTATCTAAAGAACAAGTTTGTTTCTTCTTTCCCATTGATGATAATTTTATAGTGCATCAGAAGATACATCTTATTGAACCTGTCAACTGCAAGGAATAGGTATTCATGTTAATTCCTTCTTTTTGGAGAACCTATAATAAATTCTAAGGAAATGATTTCCCAAGGACAAATGTGTAAACGTAAGGAATGATATAGACCATATTTTATGTGTCTAGGCTTGTTGTTACAACAGAGCATGCATTCCCTTATGAACCTAGCTACCTGATCATGCATCTTGGGTCGATACACATGCCCCTGCATGTTGTCTATGGTCTTCCCTACACTAAAGCACACTGAAACCTTTGGATTGTGAGCCTCTCTAATTCACTATAATCACTCGCCTTTAGGAAAAAATAAATTATCCACTCTGTAGAGTAACCCATCCTAGATATGGTAGTCAATCATGTTGTCACCACTGTGCACATAACTCTAACTTTGAAACTACTAAAAAAACCTCCTTGAAGTATTCATCCTATAAATTTTCCTCTGTGTTTGCATCATGGGTGAAAGACTCTATGTGCATAAGTGCCCCCAGAGCTGTGGTAATTTATTTTGGTGGCGTTTAAAGAATTTCGTCGAATTTGTTTATGTTTCCCTTCTTGTACTTGGTCACTAAATGAAACTATTGTAGAAACTCCATCCACTTGTAATGCTTGGTCTTTTGTAGCTTAATTTGAGCATGTGGGTAATGTAGTGGTTGTGGATATGTGTGGATTAATTTCTCTCTTCCTATCAGATAATGCTTCCACTTCTTTGTACCCTATACTAGGGCATAGAGCTCCTTGTCATATGTAGGGTAGTTAAGGACTTCATTATCTACTTTGAAACTTCTCAATTTGTCTCTCAAACTTCTAAGGGTGTACATTCAATCAAGGCAATTTTTTTCTTGCTTTCCTCCCACTAAGTCCTCTTCCTAGAGATGACAAGATTTTGGCATGTATACCCTACCATTTTTCTTCACTTTCCTTGATTTCTTGCTGAAATTTGTATCCTCTTAAGTGCTATCACGTGTGCAAAATTCTTAATTAAAATTGGCATGAATATAGTAATATATCTCCTTGGTATGTCAGCGGTTATTAATGTTGATCTAAAGATGATAAAAAAATAAAAAACCATGTCAACTATACATGGATAAAAAGACATATCAATATTCTAAAAGAGTTACAAACCACAAAAATTTCAAACCAAAAATAAACATACGTAGTAATTAAAATGGAATATTAAATTTGGTTATTTGTTGATGATCCTCGTCATGTCCAATGTTTGAATCTTTACATCGATGCTAGTCTTTATCAAAGCTCTAAGTTTTAATGCCAAAATTATAGTGATGAGCATTTGCTCTGATACCACTCTTATCAGAGCTTCAAATTTTTACCACAAAGGTCCAGTGTTCAAGCTTCACTATGGCACCACTCTATATCAGAGCTCCAAATTTTAATCCAAAATGTCCAGTGTATAGCCTTTGATTTGATAAAAGTTTGTATCCAATCTCCAAATTTTAATCCCAAAGGTCCAATATTAAACCTTTTCTCTAATACCACTCTGTTTAAACTCACTTCCAAACCCCTCATTAAGGTAGTATATGGGTGGGAAAGGTGCTACCAATTTTAACCCTATATCAAAGGTATGTTGTGAAGATGGAGTTAACAAAAACCTAATTTTCAAAAATTTGTAGAATTTGATTATGATACCACAATTGTAATTATCCTGTCAAGAATTTTTTTATGATACAAAATTAATCTCAGTTCAATTCATGTATCAAAATTTATTCTCATTAAAAATTTTAGCCTTTGGTCATCAAATTTCTCACATGACACCTATGTGGCCTCCAGTTAGAATGCATCACCCTACCAAGCCATCACTATAGGGCCCACAATAACTTACTTATCAGAGAAATAGGTCCAAATCATGTTGCAGCGACTTCTCTCTCACATTCCCGCCCATTGGAGGGTAACAAGTTACAAATACATGGAAATGGGAAATCTCCTATAGGGAAAGGTTTCCACCTTGAAACCACTCCTAGATAGGCATAGCTCCTATCATCCACTAATAGTTTCAAATTTTAATAATGTAAAAGGGTCATGTTGATAGGTAGTGACCTGATAATAGGGTTATCAATTCATAAGGCTTCACGAAATTGAGTTGTGGGAAGTGAGAAGATTCCCCTCTAGAACCACGACTAGATGGACCTATTCCTCCTCAGCATGCTCAACCATAAGATGATAAGGTCTGTAACACCAGTTGTGGTAAGTAGCCCAAGACAAGCTTCCTTCATAAGAACTATTAATGGGATAGATAGTTATAATTGACACACGCAAATCAAGGTAATAAAAATGCGAAGGCATATTAGTAGTGGGTAGTTGCTAGCCACCCCCCCCCCAACCCCCATATTACTATTCCATAAATTAAATCCCTGGCCTAATGACGAAGGAAACCACTTTAGAGCCAATATATAATTACAAGAATGATCCAGATGGATGTTGGTGGCCACCCACCTCTCCCACTTGGACCCCCAAAATTGTCTCTTTAATTTTTTCAGTTTCCTTAATTGTAGCATAATTTACCATTTTTGGCACTTTTGTTTTGGGTCCTAAAATTCTGGAGTTGTTTTGAGTCCCTAAACAACTTTTTTTGGAAAATAGGAAGCATCAAAGGTCATTGCCTATTGTTTCTCACTCAAAAGTTGTATTCCTTGGATAGATCTTTCTAACGAGGTATTGTGCACATCAAACAGAGATTGTATGCCAAAGTTATGACCCTGGGAAGTTGATGTACCAATTTACCCAAGCGAGGCCCATAGTTTGGCACTTCAACTCCTTGGGTTAGGTTTTTTGATGTTTAGGGTTTTCCATTGTTTCTCAACAATAAATAGGCCTGCGAGCCTCATTTTAACATAGTTTAGAGGCTTGTAGCCACCACATCTCTCCTCACAGATAAGCTACCATTGCCCGAGCTAGTTTATTTCAATTTCTGTTTGTAAGCATATTTCAGTATTTTACATTAATGAAATGAAGTATTATCTCTGATGCATCTTTGTATTTATGGTTATCTTTGTAATTTGTTTTGTTCTTGTTCAAATCTGAATCAGTGGTATCAGAGCGTCTGCTCTTTCTCTGGTTTGCTTTGCATGTCCCCAACAAGGTCGAGATATAAGGAGTTAGGGTTTGAACTGAATGAATCTTTGCAAGACTAGCCTTGCAAATCCTGATGGCCTCCCATGGTGCTAAAAAGAAAGACAAGGGGGGAGGAGATCCTATCGAAATCTTCCTTTGAAGAAGCCCTCAAATGACAAAGGAACACGATGATGGAAAGCTTTGCCCAGATCCTTCAGTGTCTACCTAGGGGTGACACATCTGCTTCGAACAGCTACTCTAGAAATGCCACACCCTTTAAGGTACAAGTTAACTTTGAAATCCCCATATTCGAGGGTCAGATAGATGCAGATGCATAGATAAATGGTTAAATTTGCTAGAAGGGTATTTTTCTATTCATGATTTTTCCAGCCGAGAAAAGGTTACTTCGCTCTTCTCAAAGAAACCCCCCACATTAAGGGTTGGTTGGAAGCCTACCGCAAGTAGAAGGATGAAAGTAAGAACTCACTATTTTTAGCTGCACCCACTTGGAATTTGTTTTGGGATGCCATTAAGGAGAAGTACTACCGTGTCAAAAGATATGAGGATAAATATATAAAATGGACCATGCTGTAGTAGGTAAGGGAACAAGATCTGCCGGAGTTCACAAATATTTTTCATACCCTTCACACAAAGTAGGGTATCAAGGATTCTTAGCTGCATTTGGTACTCAAATACCATGGTTGCCTACATAGGTACATCCCAGACGAGATGGAGTTCCTAGACATCTCCTCGCTCAGCATGACATACTGATATGCTGTTAAGATCGAGCATAATTTTAAACCGAAGAAGCGAGACTTTGGATCTGCGAATCCGAAGCAAAGAAAACACTTCCCCAAAAGAACCAATGACAAAGGTAAGACAGGGTGACCCAAGACAACCCATCAAAGCCGAAAGAAAAGAACAACATCACCAAGTCATAAAAGGAAATAGGAAAGTGGTGTGAGTTCCATAAGAGCCCCACTCACAACACAAGTGAGTGTCATACCAAGCAGTTGCTGGTGGCCAAGTTGAAGGCTTCAGAATTAGACGTATGTTTTGACCCTGAATCAGAGCCTGACAAGAGGAATGACAAAGGGAAGAAGATCATTGATTCAGATCCCAGCGCCACTATTTCCTTCACCAAGATCCAAAAGAATGAGCCTGAAGATCCAAAGGAGGGGGAGCATCTTTTCCACTCACAAATGTGGATGAAGGGTTCGTCGCTGCAATTCATTGTCGATAGTGGTAGCCAAAAGAACCTCATTTCAGGATAGGTCATTAAGTGGTTGGGCCTACAAATACACCACACCCACGATCGTACAGTATCAATTGGCTTCACCAAGGACGAGATCTCTGAGTCTGCTAATAATGCCGCCTCCCCTACATCATCAAGGCCTTCACACAAGAGGTATTTTGTGATGTTGCACCTCTTGATTTTTGTGATGTATTATTAGGCCAACCATACTTTTGGAGGCGAGATGTTGTGTATGAGTCAAGGCCTCTCACTGTTATTATTTCTTTGGGTAATTCATTATACAGGATACCAGAAGTAGCCCCACCTACCACCACTTCTTTTGATCTCTGCTAAGAAAGATAGTAAGATCATCTCCCAGACTAGGAAATTTATTTTATGTCTAGTTCGTCCTCAAAGTAAGGGGAAGATCGTAGCCACATTCATGGCCCCCAGCAAGGGTTCCTCCATGCATCAGAAGTAGTTGGATACAATCATGAAAGAAGACAAGGACATCTTCTCGTCACCCATAGGGGTACTATATCGAGCAAATAGCAAATAGTAAAGGAAAGTGACCACTTCCAATTTGATACCACTTAATAAATTTAGTCGATCATTGTTGTCTATCTCTATAGAAAGAAAAATATGTTACAAATATCCCATAAGATAATTGGTGGCACACCAAGGCACCCTGCTGGTGAAAGAGAGTCATAGTTACAAACCCATCATTTCATATCAATAAATTCTAGGTAATATGGATCAAACATTTCTTACCACATACATACATATATGTATTTCTGAATCAATACTATCTAATCATTTATCCATTCCTTAACATGTGGAACATCACGAATAGTATGAGCATATTAAATACCTATACTAGTTAGATAGACACTAACATTCATACATATTTATGAACCCATACCAAACATGTCCATTTATAAAAAAATGACATTTCATAGTTGAATATAATGTTGAATTAAACTTATTTGATTATTTTAAGATCTCTTGCAATCAAAGGAGGTACTTCCAATCTCCACCTAACCATAGGCCAGCGACCCCACAATGCTCTTGTAGCTGATCAACCCAAGCTCGATTGAAATTATAAGTTGATTCTTTTATAGAGAATATTCACACCAAATCATGGTATACACTCTAGTAATGGATTAAACTATCGAGGTGGTTTCTTAGCGCCTCTTTGGTTTTCAAAACTACATTCTCTTTGTTACGTGTATATCTTTGTTTTTTATGAGTAAAATTTCTATGTTTTTCATGAGTAGAATTTCTACGAAAGGTTTTCACTTTCTATAATTCACATAACTTTGTCCCAAATTATATGAATGTCCACAAAATATTAGTTAAAATGGTGTAAAAATGGAATCTTAGTTTGCGCAATTTTCCATAAATTTCAACTTCGTAAACACATGGTAAGCATTAAACAAATATATATGGTGTTGAGGAGGTCATTTTATCTTTGTTATATAACACAATAAATTAAATTAATGTCAGGAAGAATTTATTTCTTCGATAATAACATGTTAACTTTATTCAATCCTCATTACTTACATATCTATAAAATTTTAATTTTAATTTTTAATATTTTAAAACAAATGATTTAAAAAGATATAGTGTTTAATTTAAATAAAATTATTTAAACATTAATAAAAAAATTGTCTTTTTAATAAAAATAATAAATACAATATTCATCTTTTATAGAAACAAAATTTATAAAAAACTATGGTTAATTTATAAAACTAAAGATTACTCCTAAAATGCGTAATCCAATTTTTTATAAAAATGAATAATGCGTGAAAATTTAATGGTTATGAAAAAGATGTAATGTTTTTGCAAAGGACTAATTGGCCCAATTCATTTATTTATCAAAAATTTTAAAAGATGCAAAAACTCAATGACGAGGCATAACATTAAGCCATAATATAATATTAGTGTAATTCATTTTCCTAATAATAAAGTTAAATAGCGTAATGTTTATAAAAAATTTAATTTTTATAATAAAATTTTGAAAACTCCATAATTAATCATAACATAGAGATTAATGATAATACTTATAAGGTAAATATAGTAATCAATTTACATTAGAACACATTGACATAATGATTTATTTGGCATTTTCTTAATCTTAGTCTTATCTACTATGTTTATTTATTTGAAGATAGTGGAGCCTTTATTATAAGATGATTGGGTCTTCTATCCTTGATATAGGTGGGACGAGACATTTCTAGAATATATAGAAATTAATTAGTTAGTTTTTATTCACAAAATATAATTAATTTATGTTTTAATATTGTTGTTCTTTTTTAAATTATTTTTTTAAATTATTTATTTAATTTGTATTAGATATGCTATGCCATAAAAAGAAATCAAAAATTTGTACGGATGAATTTTATAATAAGTAAGAAAAATAAAGAATCCTATAAGGCTCATGTTATCTCATGCTCCTTAATGGAGATTTCTCGCTGTCATCTCTAATATTAGTAAAGTAAGAAATTCCAACAGGTTTAATGGATGGCCCTTCTTGAATACCATGTAAATCAATGGTCTTATGATTAAAATATAATTGCTAATATTTGAAAGGAGAAGTTATATTCATATAGGGTGATATAATATATTAAAGAGTGGGAGGCATGTGAGGAGAAGAAAAAAATTTGAAATCTATAAGTGAGAGAAGGCATGTAATATACTTTAATGACTTACCCTATGATTTTACATATTTTATGTTAATCATATATGTAATTTTCAAGTGATTATTTATATTATAATTATATAATGTGTTTTGAGGAACACAAATTCACATATATAATGACACACATTTGTTGATGGGGTTTGAAGGTGTTAGGATGTTTTTTCATGGTTTTTCATATACGTATTTTATTGGTTTCAAAATGGAGTTATAATGTAATTTTGTGATGAAGATGGTTCTACAGTATATTGTAATAATTTTGATCATTGTTGATTTAGACAATGCAATATTTTCAAGCCAAAAGTAGAGGAAAGGAATTCAGGTTATTTCATTGTTGTTTGGACGTAGAAAGATAATGTAAGATTGAGAAATAAATGTTATTTATGTGAGATAATCCCATTTACTTTGAAGATGCAACTTTAATTTTGGTGATGTTTGGGTTTTCCTTTCTCGAAGTAAGGTTTACATTTTCCATTTTTAGAGTTATTTTTTATGTTTTATTTTGTCGAGGATGGGGATGCTATATTATAGAACGACCCCTAGTATCACGATCAAATTTCCATGCTCCTCTTTTCATGGTTTGACACATTTTTATTACCCTCGTGGATTTTAGATATTCCAATTATTATGATTTAACATAATTAGTTTACCTCATTGTCTTCTTATATCAATATTTTCAATGTTATTAGGGACTACTAGGAGTTTTACTGAGCTTCTTTAGAAAATCTACCTTCCATTTTTTGTGGAAGTTGGAGTTGGTCTATGGAGTCAAATAATGAGAAACTCTCATTTACATGTGAATTTTTTCATGCTGCTAGCAACATTTTATGTGATTTTCCTTAAAATCTTATACTTTACAAGAAGCAAAGTGATGTGCATTTGTATTCCATTTAGGCCTAAAAGGGTTTTTTTAGAAAACTTTATGTTCCTCTTTTATTTTGGCAAAATATTTCTACTTGATTCAATGCTATGCATCCTATTAATATTCTATAAATTGATGAGTCTTTACTAAGTCTTTTCAGTTATCTATGCAAAAGCACCATTACCTTTCTTCTACTAGTTGATAATTTTTATTTAGGTGAAAATGCACTATTTGTTGATGGAACAAGTGACCATTAATAGAGCATTTCGTTTATTATTAATTTTCTTAATGCTACCAACCATGTGGAAGATTCTTTTTCTTCTTTAAAATTCCTTGAAGATTTTTTTGTTGAATTATTAGCCATTAGTGAGTTCTCTCTATTGGATACTAATCTCTATGTGGATAACTCTTTCTTCAAGGCTTCTATGTTGTGCATGGATTCCACTAGGAATATTGTGGGAATTTAGGATTAATATACTAAATGCAAAGGCGTAGTCAATGAGTAGCTACATTTTTTAATTAGCTAAGGCTTATGTTCAATTTATCTAGCCTCTATCATAGAGGAGGGAGGATATGTGTTACTTTTATTTGTGAAATGTTTCATTTTTTCTCTAACCCATCATAGTTTTACTAGTTGCATAGTTGATCATTAAATTTCTTCTAATTGTCATGTTACTAGGGCCTTTCTATCCTCCCAAATCTCAACATAAGTTTTATGAGATGAATATAACAAAAACATCAATTTACATTATTACATACCACATCATTATCTACTACTTTTATTTGAATATAATATATTAGCCTTCGACATAAGAAGATTGGGCCTTCTATCCTTGATATAGGTGGGATAGTTTATTCCTATAACTTATGAAAATTAATTAAATAATCCTCATTCAAAATATATAATTGACTTATAGTTTGGTATCATTATGTGTTTTTTACCATTGTTTATTTTTTTCTCCTAACCAAATTATATGACTTTTTTAGATGAATATCATAATAACTAATAAAAATAAAGTAACATGTTAATGGTAATGATATTAAGAGGTTAATTCAATTATGTTAAAGGAAGTTTCTAGCTAACATGTCTAGTATTAGTAAGCTAAAAGGATGCCAACAATTTTAGTGTGGGCCCCTTCTTGAATATCATGTAATCAATTGTTTTGTATTTAAGATACCATAGATCATACTTTTAATGAAAATATACATTCCTATAATTTGATATAATATATTTAGCCATGTCATGAAAGGAACACAATTTAAAATATAAAAGTGGTTGAAGACATGTGACATAATTTATTGACTAATTATATGATTTTACATATTTTATCTTGATCAAAAGAAAAAGCATTATTTTCAAAGTCAGATGTAGACGAAAGGAAATCAAGCTTCCATTATAGTTGTTTTTAGATGTACTAAGCCAACATAATATTGAAACCTTAATAATTATTTCTAGGGGAAATTTCCTTCTTCCTAAGATGCAGTTTGTGTTTATTGATGTTTGGTTTTTCCTTTAAATCAGTAAGGTTAAAATTTTCCATTTAAAGGATGGATTTTTTCTCTTGTATTTTTAAGGATATGGAGGATTGGGATGCTATATTATAGAGGTGTCTCTAGTGTTATGGTGAAGTTGGAATGGTCAACATTTCTTGGTTTGGGTACTTTTGTACCTTTGTGTGTTTTAGATATTTCTTATTGTTATGGGTTAGTATTATTAGCTTATCTCATCATATTCTTGATATCGGAATTTTGATGTTATTTGGGATACTATTGGGAGTTTTAGAGTGCTACTCTAGAAACCCTAGATAGGGTAGTGGTTCCTTGGATGCAATTTCAGTTGAATATAAATGGTTGTCTTCTTGATCTAGTCCCCTTATTATTTTGGGGTAAGTGTTTATTTATGGAGTTAGAGAATGAGAAGGTATCATTTACATGTGAATTTTAGGATGCTACTATTGACATTTTATGTGATTGTCCTAAACATGTTATAGTTTACAAGGATTAGAGTGATGTGGTTTTGTATTCCACTTAGGCGTAAAGGTTGATTTTTACAATACTTTTTCCTCATCACCTATTTCAACTAAGGTTTCTAGTGTATTTCATTCTATGCATCGTATTGATGGCCTACAAATTGGTGAGTCATCTATTATGGATATTCACTTGTCTCTCCAGGGGGGCCATCATATTTTTATATTAGTGTATAACTTATTATTTATGTTAAAATGCACTATTTGTTGATGAAATAAGGCACCTATAATGGAAAATTTCATTTATTATTCCAGTTCCTAATGCTCATAAGGATATGCAAGATTTTGTTGCTACTTTAGATTTTCTTGAAGAATTTTTTATGCAATTGAAAACCATTACTACGCTCTCTCTATTGGATACTCATATGAATGTGGATGGTCCTTCTCTCAATTATTATGTTGAGGGAATGTAGGAAATGAACAATTATGTTTGTATTTAGTATAAATCTATTAATCATGTTTTAAATTTAAGCATGAATTGTTTGAGTAGCTTCATGTTACAATCAATTGAGCGTTCTATGCAATAGATTTAAGCACCATCATAAGGATGGGAATATACAATTTAATTTATTCATGCAATGCACCTATCTTATTCTCATACCAGTCATGGTGTTTCCACCTCCGTAGTGGATCATTACCTTTCTTCAAATTGTGACACTACTAGGAGCCTTACTATCCTTCCACTCATGGATTGACCTATTTTCCCACCTTTGATGTTGTTGTTTCTTCAAATATTATATCATCTGGAGAACACACAAAGGTTTTTAGTACTTTACTAGGGGATGTATCCTATTTTTCTAATGACAACCTTCTTATACATAGTCTATGGGGTTCAATTTTCTAGTGTGGTATGCATAAAAAGTTGTTTCCATTGGATTTTACCCTTCTAAGTTCTCAAAATAATCGTGCTTCATTGAAATTTTTCAAGACTTTGTGTTACACCCTATGCACTATTAAATGAATTTCAAATAGTTATTATGCATATTTTTATATTTGTTTGTGGTTGAGTGGGATTGACATTTTATTTGGGACTTTATGCGCTATATTTTCTACGTAATAATGTATATTCCAATAATAGTTTTATGAAATATCCCCTAGTGGTATATAGCAATTTTTTTTAAGAATCATAAACAATAAAGTAATTATTTTGAATGAAAATAATGGTGAGATATCTTTTTATGGAAAAATATGTAATAGTTAGCACTACAGTATTTTCATTGATTGATTGAAAAAGCAAGCAATGTTTCTTATGGAAAGATGTTTAGAGTTAAAATGATTGTAAAAACTATAAAATGTACAATAAGATAAGTTTGGAATGTGTTATGGTCATGAGTAATAATTGAATATATAGGTTATGCCAATGAATATGAAAAAACATTTGGGCTTAGGCGGTCGCTAGTAGACATTATAATGGATATATTATGTGTTATAGATGTTTTTCATGAGGGAAAATATATGGCTTATTTTAAGTTATTATGTGGTTTATAGTCATAGTGTTGTTTTATATTTTCTATATCACTCTTTATAGTAATGGGAGGTATTAGATATTATATCATGATGAATTTTGTAATGGATTTTTAACAACCAATTATATATTATATGTTCTCCAATATTTCTTATAGATTTGTGGAAGTTGTGAGACATTCACCATATCAAAAGCATTGAAGCAAGAATTTTTTGAGCATG